>CM076846.1:25674392-25759759 GCA_039519185.1 Astragalus membranaceus
TTGTGAACCATTGTTCTAATCAATTAGTTGTTATTCGATTTACTTTGTCTAAATACCTATGTTCTTAATGCTTTTCAATTACATATGATAATTGTGATGATCCAGGCTAGTGATTGCATAGGAATATGAATTAGTAGCTGGAAATTGGGTAGTTAGATCACATGCTAGTAATCATCATAGGAATATGTGGTAGCTTATGTGAATTCATTAAAATTCTTAATCTTAATGCGTTACCCTCTGGCATGACTCACCTAAGGAATTAGGGTAACTCTTAGGGTAATAGGGGTCTTGAGGCAAGGAATTGCCCTTGACCTTAATTAGTGAATTGAATCTAGAAATTGAATAATTAACTTGAATTGGCTAAGGTTCATGTGATAGGCGAGGTGAGAGGATTCGATCCCTAGTCGTTTTTCTCGTATTCTTAAATCACGTTTGTGTACTGTTACTGATTACTCAATTACCAAAACCTTTACAATCTAAGAATTTACAACTTTGCTACTGTTTTCAACGCGCAATCCCTGTGGAATCGACCGGTTACTTACCGTATTTTATTACTTGTGACGACATTTGGTACACTTGCCAAAGTCCTAACAAGTTTTTGGCGCTGTTGCCGGGGATTGTTGACTTTGTTGTCGACAAGGCAAACGAGTTGATTCTAGATTTTTAGTTTTTGATTGTTTTTAGTTACTTAATTTTGCTACTTGTTGGTTTCTTGAATTTGTTGACGTTTGCTTCAGTGTTTCAGAGATTTGTGCATGCGGAGCAAGGGTCCACAAGAACTCTTGTTTGACCCGGAAATTGAAAAACTAGCAAAGGCAAATCGAAGAAAGGCTAAGCTTACCAAGCAGCAAGCAAGGGAATTGTCACAGGTACAATCAACCTCTACCTCGATACCTGAAGATTTTTCGAGTGAAGAGGAAGAGATGGCTGATCCTCCACCTCCACCACGACGTACTCTAGGTGACTTCGGGCGAAGAAATCAAGGTGCCCAAGCATTAGCATTTCAGCCAGTGGGCGTGGCCCAGTTTGATATCAAATCCTCTGTGCTCACAGCCTTGAAATCAGAGCAATTCTCTGGGTCGGATGCCGAAGACCCTAATCAGCACTTGTTCCAATTCTACGAGATATGTGGGACTACACACCCTGAGGGAGTAACCGATAGTGCAAAGAAGGTCCGGCTGTTCCCTTTCACTCTCACAGGGAGGGCCAAGGATTGGTTGAACACACTCCCAGGGACAATCAACACTTGGAATGACCTTGAGAACAAGTTCTTGGAGAGATTCTTCCCAATCTCCAAGTTCATAAGGAAAAGAGCTGATATTTCCAATTTTACACAGGGAGAGTCCGAATCGTTGTATGATTCTTGGGAACGATTTAAGCTACTACTCAAGAAGTGTCCCGGCCATGGCATAGAAGATTTCCTACAGTTACAAACCTTTTGCCATGGGCTGAGACCACAAACAAGAATGATGTTGGATGCCTCAGCTGGAGGATCCTTAGGTACCAAGACTTGGGAAGAAGCCAAACAGTTGGTTGAAGACATGGCTTCCAATGAGTACAGGATCCAAAATGATAGGGGGGCTGTAGGAAAGAAAGGCGTGCTGGAGCTTGATTCAAACAGCGCGGTGTTAGCCCAACAGAAACTAATGACCATGCAAATCGAGGCTCTCACTAAGCAATTAGCGGCAGCGTGTGAAGTAGGTTCCAAAGCTCCAGCAACAGTACAAGCAGTGCAAGCAGGCGGGTGCAATTATTGTGGTAGGGAATCCCACGAAGGTGATTGTGCAGCTTATGGAGAAGTATTGGAACAGGCCAACTATATGGGAAACTTCCAAAGACAAGGCGGGAATCCATTTTCTAACACCTACAATCCAGGGTGGAAGAATCATCCCAACTTTTCTTGGAAGAATAATAATGAAGGCACGAGTTCCAACCAACAACAATCTCAGGCACCTGTCAATCAACAGCAGAAACCACCTTCTCGGTTAGAGGATGCATTGACACAGTTTATGCAGATGACCAAAAATACCTTCCAAGCTCAAGAGCAGGTAATGAAAAACATGGAGAAAAACCATGAAGCATCAATGAAAAATTTGGAGGTACAGATTGGTCAGTTATCGAAGCAACTTGCGGAGACATCCAAAAGTGGTTTCCCTGCCAACACTGTGGATAACCCGAAGGATGAGAATTGCAATGCCATCTATCTGAGAAGTGGTAAGGGGTTGGAACCGTCTGAAGTAACCAAGCCCCGGGAAAAGAAAACAAATGAAAAGAATGAGGAAACAAATGAAAAGAGTGAGGGAGCAGGGAAAGACAAACCTCAGGTGGAACCCAAAGAAACCCCATCGTACATGAAACTGCCCTATCCTCAGGTAAGCAAGAAAAATCAGAAGGATGAGCAGTTCTCTAAGTTCATGGAGGTGTTCAGAAGCCTCCAGATCAATATACCTTTTGCTGACGCCCTGGAAAAGATGCCGGTCTATGCGAAGTTCATGAAAGAGCTATTGACCAAAAAGAAAAAGTTAAAGGAGAATGAAACGGTAGCATTAACAGAGGAGTGCAGTGCTATCATTCAAAATAAAATTCCCCCTAAGCTGAAGGATCCAGGAAGCTTCACCATTCCCTGTGCAGTTGGTGATGTCACTATAGATAAGGCCCTCTCTGACTTGGGGGCAAGCATAAACCTAATGCCCTTGCGAATGTGGAAAAAGCTTGGGGGAGGTGAAGTCAAATCGACTCACATGACCCTGCAACTGGCTGATAGGTCAATAAGGCATCCGTATGGTATTGTGGAGGATGTCTTAGTAAAGGTTGGAAAATTCCTCTTCCCGGTAGATTTTGTGATTTTGCGTTTGGATGGTGACACTGAGGTCAAGAGTTCAATGGATGGGGAAAATGACATCCCCTTCATCTTGGGAAGACCTTTCCTAGCCACCAGTAGAGCTGTCATAGATGTGGCAGATGGGACTGTAAAGCTGAGAGTGCAAGATGAAGAGGTAACCCTAAAAGTGATCAAGGCAGCAAGAAAGGATGAGAAAAAGGAAGGGTGCTATAGTGTTGAGAAACCCAACATCAAAGCCAAAAACAGAATGCACATTCACTCGCCACCAGATAAGTCATCCAGCGAGTGGGTAGATCTAAAAGAAGTGGTGGGTGAGCCTAACTGGAAATTCAATGGAGAAGGTTCTGAAGGAACTGTGAATGGGGCACTTAAGAAGCCAAAGGCTCCACCTGGGCCAATGTGAGACATCTTCTGAACCGTCAAGCTAGTGACGTTAAAGAAGCGCTGAGTGGGAGGCAACCCACTGAGGTACCAAGTCTTTAATTCCATTTCAATTTAAGTCTTTAATTTACCGTATTTTGCTGTTAGTCTTAGGCATGAGAAGAAAATTTTTGTGTTTATGTCGCGAAAGGGAATTAATTTCAAAGAAAATGTTTCTGGGTTATGTCGCGTCGCGAACCAGTGATATCGCGTCGCGATGGGTCGAATTTTTGCTGAGAAAAAACCTTCTGTTTGATTTCGCGTCGCGAATAAGGCGCGTCGCGATGCTTCAGAATTTTTGAAACTGAAACGGTTTCTGTATAATCTCGCGACGCGAAGCACACGGGCCGCGTCGCGATGAAACGTCTTTTAGCCCAGAAACTGGACAGTCCAAACACAAATCAATTTTCATCAAAATTTGCCTCTGTTTTTTTTCTCTGGTGCGCCACTTTCCCCATTTCCCCCATTACTGTTTTGCTCTTATTTGGTGGTGCATTTGCACACTCTCACACGGATTCTTCCTAGTCTACATCTCCAGGTAACAATCCCCTTTAATTTTCAATTTTCTTCTTTAGTTTTCAGTGATTTAGGGGGACACGAATTGCAAGTTTGGGGTTGAATTAGGAGTTGGATTGTTGTCCCACACCCCTCTACATTGCATGCTTGCTGTTATTTCTGAATTAGGGGGCTTTGTTAATCGAATTGGGGTTGGATTCCTGTTGATTTTGATTGTATACGAAGTGTTTGTTACAAAGCCTCAATGAAGTTTTTGGTGTTCACCAAGTGTTTGTGAAATTGCTCTAAGGAGTTTTGGCTAAGCAACTCAATTGTTTGTGGAAATGTCTAAGTGAAGTCTGTTTTGGAGTTGCTGGCCTGTTTCTAATTTTGCACAAATTCACAACCTTAGGGTAGGCGACTTTGAGTCCAGAAACTATGTTTTGGCTGTTGATTATTTTTCTCTGCTGGAGTGGGGCCCGCACCCGGGACCCACCGAGAACTAACAATTTGGACTGGGTTCTGGTTATTTGCCTGCAGGAAATTTTTCTTAAACAAGTGCTAGCATGGACAAAAGAGCAAAGACTGGCACATCTAGGAAGAGGAGGGGGGCCTCACCATCAGAGGTTGACAGATTCAGGTCCCCCGTACACGAGGAGAGGTACCACCAGGTGGTCAAGGGCAAAAAGATAAATCCAGAAAGGGCATTCAACCTCAGCACGGGGGGAATTCCCCATCATTACCTCCACTCTCCGGGAACTGGGTTGGCTCTCGCTCAACTCAATGATCAAACAGGCTAACCAAAGCATGGTGAGAGAGTTCTATGCAAATGCCTACGGGGAGGAAGACAACGGAGTTTCAATGGTTAGGGGAAGAGAGGTGTCTTACTCTCCTGACACCATCAACAGTCTCCTCGGGCTAACTACTACTGCTGATTGTGCCATGATGGATGCCTGGGACAGCAGGGGGGAGCACGATTATGAGGGTTTGCTGGGAGAGTTGTGTCGTCAAGGAGCGACGTGGGACAAACATCTTATCGGTCCGATTGGACAAACTTTTCCCCGCCGTTTCTGCAACATGGCTCTGAAGGCAATTCCTAAGGCCTGGAACAATTTTTTTAATCAGCCTGTCATTTCATGCTCCAACTCCACTGATGTCAAGACCAAGGTAGCCATGGGACTACAAGCTATCATGAGAGGCCAGAGGGTAAATCTGGGGAGAGCCATTTCAGCGAGCATTGCAGAGATCGTCAGATGTCCTAGGGCTCGATTGGGGCACTGCTCTATCATCCATGCTTTATGTAGACAGCAGGGCTGCGAGGAGTACCCAGACGATCTTCTAACTGACCCCAGGGAGGGCATCACAGCAGCATGGATCTTGAAGCAGCCCGAGGGGCCCATAGATGGAGCAGCACCACAACAGCCAGCACCTCCAGCACCGCAGCAGCCAGCAGGCCCATCTTACCGGGAGCAGTTTAAGACCGACTCCTCTTTCCAGTATGACCTCCTCATGGCCAGCTGGTGTGGGTCGTCTCTGTCATTGCATTTTTCCTTTTGACACTCGCACTTCAAGTTTTATCATCAAGTAATAGCAGGGGTCATGACAAACGTTGCGGAAGTTCTTTATCATCTGTGAGCAGCATCTCTCAAGTTCCATCTCTACGATCCCAACTGTGAGGTTTGAGCCTAAACACGTTCTCTCAAGTCATGCTTGGTTTTGCATTTGATTTTCATACACACTGAGGTATTTCTTTTGGCACCCCTGAGCCTTTCAAACCACACCTAATTAATGTTTATCCTCTGCTAACCCCTCTGAGCCTATTGTTAAAAATTGTATGCTGTTTCTCTGAAAATCATAACCTAGTTAAGTCTTAACTTGGAGTAGGTAACAAAAGCTGTGAGATTGGGGAAATTTTTAAGTTTGGGGTTGCTCGTGGAATAGCAATAAGTTTGGGGTGGTATATAAGAGAAGGAACAAGAAAAGAAAAAATATATATGTATATATATATATATATATATATATATATATATATATATATATACATCAAAAAAAAAGAGAAAATAAATAAATAAATAAAATCCTTCTCTTGTTTTGTTAAATGCTTTGGGAAAATGGGTGAGTAAGTGAATTGTGTGAAATTGACTGAGAGAGAGGTAGGCCTAACTCCAAGTGCAACCTACTTATCCAAATGTATCCACCCTTACCTAAGCCCCGCTATAACCCTTAAAGTCCTCAAAATGTGTGTATGCATTTCATTTGTATAGAATGATATAGAACTCTGTCAAGCCTATGAAACGATGATGCAGGTACTGTGAATTGAGTGAATACCCGAAACACCTCAAGAGTGAAACACTGGTGAGATGTGCGTACAGAGAAAACTTGAGAATGCTGCCTGCTTATGATTCGGTATTTCCAATTCAGTTGTTCTGCCACTGTAGTAGGTTGATGATGATAGTTGATGTGCTGATGTGTTTAAGGTTGATGTATTATATGTGACAGCTAAATAGAAAAAAAAACAGCCACAGTCTGAATTGATTGTTTGCTTGAGGAGAAGCAAAAGTTTAAGTTTGGGGTTGTGTTGACTCTCAATCATATGATGTAAGTTATGCATTTTCATTGTATCACAGTCATTATCTGGGGATTTAGTCTAGTTTTAGATAATTGTAGTAGGAAGTTCATTTGTAAGTAATTCCTTCACTTTTGGAGCTAAATTGGACTCGAAGACCTCTAATTGGTTGTGGCATCATTCGGCGAACCAGACACTTGCCCGGAAATGCAGCAAAATGGAGGGATTTGATTTCTGTTCAATATCGCGTCGCGACCAGGAGGGTTCGCGACGCGACCAGGAGGAATTTTACAAAGCCAGATGTTTCTGTCCTATTACGCGTCACGACCAGAAGGGTTCGCGACGCGACCCGGAGCAATTTTGCGAAGCCAGATGCTTCTGTCCTATTTCGCGACGCGACGGGCACGGGCCGCGTCGCGATGGTGCGTGAAAATTAGGGTTTTTAAAGCAGTTTCAGCGTTTTTGCTGAGAGACTTCGTCTTGGGATCTGAGCCACATTTTGGAGCAGCTGGAGGGTGCGATTTTGGGGCCTTCTCACCACTTGGGAACAAGGGATTGAAGGTTCTAATGTCTTCCTTTATGTTTGTTTTCTATTTTATGTTGGTTTCTACTCTTAGGATGGATTGTAACTAATTTGATTAGATTAGGGAGAGATGAATCTCCCAACCCTATCATGTAAACCATTGTTCTAATCAATTTAGTTGTTATTCGATTTACTTTGTCTAAATACCTATGTTCTTAATGCTTTTCAATTACATATGATAATTGTGATGATCCAGGCTAGTGATTGCATAGGAATATGAATTAGTAGCTGGAAATTGGGTAGTTAGATCACATGCTAGTAATCATCATAGGAATATGTGGTAGCTTATGTGAATTCATTAAAATTCTTAATCTTAATGCATTACCCTTTGGCATGACTCACCTAAGGAATTAGGGTAACTCTTAGGGTAATAGGGGTCTTGAGGCAAGGAATTGCCCTTGACCTTAATTAGTGAATTGAATCTAGAAATTGAATAATTAACTTGAATTGGCTAAGGTTCATGTGATAGGCGAGGTGAGAGGATTCGATCCCTAGTCGTTTTTCTCGTATTCTTAAATCACGTTTGTGTACTGTTACTGATTACTCAATTACCAAAACCTTTACAATCTAAGAATTTACAACTTTGCTACTGTTTTCAACGCGCAATCCCTGTGGAATCGACCGGCTACTTACCGTATTTTATTACTTGCGACGACATTTGATACACTTGCCAAAGTCCTAACAACTGCACACTGATTTTGTTTTCGCGATTGCTTTTGATCGGGAACCCAATTGAGGTGTTCTAAGATGCGGTTGAAGGCTTATTCAGAGGCCTAACTGAATATTCAATTTAAAAGTTAAATTGAACTTTTTTTGAAGTTGTAAATTGTTTTGAAAAGCGGCGAATTAGTATGCGAGAGCAAACATAGATTATGTTTATGATGCGAACTAAATGTTCAATTAACGGTCTAATGCAATGAACTAAATGTTCATAAGAAAGTAGATATATATATTATATCGAGTTTGGGTGATGACCCATGGGTCTAACATACTAGGCGGGGCAGTCATGATCCCCTACCCTAGACTTCGTGCCAAGAGGAGAATGTACTATTGGTAAGGGGATTCACCGGGTTTAGCACAGGATTTGCAGTCAGTGTCGTGTTGAATTAAAATGCATGTGGTTATAATTAAACGACGAATGAAAGAAAGTCCTATAATACGGTTCACCGGGTTTAGCACTGGATTTGCAGTCGGTGTCGTGTTAATTTAAATAGGTTTCATAATTGAACCCAGAGTGTAGTTAGGGGTCTCGGTAGAACTCACTGAGATTGTATCTCACTATGTATATGTTGATGTTTTATAGAGGAACAGGGAAATTGGGGATCGAAGAGGCACGAGTAGATAATTACTCGTGAGGATGCTGAAGATTTAGCGTTTCTGTTTAAGCTTATCTTTCCCCTTGTTGTCTATGTATCATTACATTATATCCGTATAGGACGTAAATGTTATGTATCTTTATTCCGCTTTCTTGTATGATATTGAACACTGTTGATTGTTGATGGTTAATGGTCAGGGAACCGTTATGGTCTTGTTTATAAATTAAGACTGAATTGTTTTTATTCGTAGTGGTGTTCAGTATTTATACAGGAATTTTATATCTCTGATGTATTAGGGATGGTACACCTAGGAATTTCTGCAAAGTAGAAATATCGGGGTGTTAAAGTTGGAATCAGAGCAGTTCGACCTAGTAGGACTTAGTTTAGGGTTGAGTCGATTCCTTGTTGGTCCTTGTTGTAATTATACTTGTGATGCTAAGAGACATTGAGCCTGATCAACTTAATACTTAGTGCATCATAAGCGGAATTATGGCAAGATGATCAAGACGCAATCCTCAACCAAGACCGGAATCTCCAATCGGTGCATCCTCAGGCAAGGTGACATGACGGTGGAAGAATACATCGCTAAATTTGAGGGGTAGAGTATGCTCCAAATGAGGAATGGAAGATGCAGAGGTATAAGATGGGCCTTCGTGCTTATATGACTCATGGTCTTAGTTCTTATAATCTCACCAATTATGCTGCCTTAGTGCAACAAACCTATGTCACCGAGGATGATCTTAAAGAAAGTACTGGAAAGGAAAGAAGGCATTTGAATTATCAACTCCGAATGCAAAGTCCAAAGATAATTTCATCAAAGGAAAAGCAGATGCAATTCTTCGATTGTTAAAAGGACAGTAGATGTTCTAACTGTGGAAGACATCACCAGGGCGATCGCCAGTAAAGATCAATCAGTGCTATTATTGTAATGAAGAGGGTCACTATGCAAATAAGTGCCCCGCAAGGAAGAGTTCCAAGGAGATACAAGAAGCTCTAGGGAAAGGACGAGTCAACACTCTAGATGCTTAGGCAGTTACAACTGCTGACAATTTACTGAGTGTCGTGTCCAGACCTAATCTTAGTGTCAAATTGTCCACTTGTCATAGGAGGTAAAAGTTTTGTCGCAGAATTTATTTGTTTGCTTATGAGAAGTGTGAACATCATTTTGGGTATGAATTGGATGACTGCAAATCATGTTACAATCGACTGTGTTAAACTGGGAACGACCAACATCAGTCACAGAGATCGGGAGTTTCTTGGGTCTAGCTGGTTATTATAGAAGATTTATTCAAGGGTTCTCACACTTAGTTCCTCCACTTACTCGGTTAACTCGAAAGGGTCAACTGTTTGCGTGGGATGCTGATTGTGAAGAATGTTTTAAAGAGTTGAAGATTCGGTTGACTTCTGCTCCAATCCTGATTCTTCCGGATCCGTCTTTGGAATTTCGAATTTATAGCGATGCTTCTGGGAAGGGTTTAGGATGTGTTCTCATGCAGAATCAACAAGTGGTAGCTTATGCATCCAGGCAATTGAAGGCTCATGAGGAGAATTATCCAACTCATGATTTGGAGTTAGCAGCTATTGTGTATGCACTGAAGATTTGGAGACATTACCTCTATGGGTCTCATTACAAAGTCTTTAGTGATCACAAGAGTTTAACGTATCTGTTTGATCAGAAAGAACTAAATAGAAGGAAGAGAAGTGGGTTGAGTTTCTGAAGGATTATGACTTCGAGTTGAAGTATCATCCAGGAGAGGCCAAGGTTGTAGCATTTGCGCTGAGTAGGAAATCCATTCACATGGCAAACTTAATGAGGCAAGAAATGGAATTGTTAGAGTCTTTTAGATCTAAGTTTGGGTACATCCATAAGTTTCCACTTTGGTGGCGAAGTATTAGTTTGTTAACCTCTCCTTTGTGAAGATTAACAAAGAGATTGTATTATGAGATTCCATTTGACAGGTCAAACGTAAATACGAATATGTAAGTGAGGTAACTGCTGTCTGAAATTTCCGAAGTGAAGCTTGGCGTGCGATATGGTAGTTTTGAAAAATCGTTTTGTGAAAACTCGCATGCTAAACTTAATTTTGGGAACGAATCAAGAGGCTAATAAAATTTGATTGCAGAAAAATCCTAGGAGGGTTACTTAGGTTGAGGGGGGACTCTCAACGCTATTGACTAATTTGGAAAGGAATCAGGTGCGTCGTTCGTAAAAACATCGTGAGGAAGTTGCAATAGAGGAAAAGGAGCTATGAGTTCTGTTTGATAGTTGTTTTGAGAACAACTGAGGTGATTAGCATTGTTTTCAAATTGATTTGATGTCCCCACGGTTTATTTCTATGTTTAAGGTCAAATTTTTTAGTAAAACCCCCATTCCATCTTTTTGAAAAGTTTTATCTCGAAATCTTGGGGGCGAATCAAGAAATTTCACGATAGACATTTCTCATATTACTCAAGCGAATTCCAATTCCAATTTCGCTGCGCTAGGGTTTCAGCTTGGGTGTCACCGCCGGGGGGTGGGGCTCCCTCCTCACCGGCCTAGGCCCCCCCTCTCCCTCCATACTCCCCTATTTTGTCTCGTCCCCCTTCTCCCTTTGTTCCTCCTACCCGTCTAGCTTCTGAGGACGGCGTTTGGGTTGGATCTTTCTTTCCCCACCTTCTTTCCATCTCTCGTCCCGTCCTCACCTTCTTCTCCCTACCAAATTCATCCTCTGCTTTCCCTTTCTCGTTGTGGGTATGTGGTGTTCAGATGCTGAGCCTTTGCATATGGTCTGCTTCAGCTTAATCGTAATCAAACTTGAAGCTTTGCGGTTTTATCAGGTGTTTCGGATCTATTTTCTGCCTCGCCTTGTTGAATCGCTATCCGGCCATAGGTGTGGTGTGTAGGTCCTCTGTTCTTCGATCTGCGTGGGTTGTTGCGGCCCTATTTGCGTGGTTCTTGATTCCTGCGATTCTGCGGAGGATTTTCGAGAGCTGGGTTTCCTGAATCGATCTGCCTTGTGCTCTTCTGGATCTGGAGTGTTCTTTTTTTTTCAGGGCTGGATCTTTGCGTCGTCCACTGCCTCGCGGCGCCGCCTTCTCTGCTGGTCTGCCCGTTCTGATCCTGCGATTGTTCACGGTTCCTCTGCGCCGTTCAAAATAGCTTCCCCGCGGCGCTGCTGGTTTGGATCTGCCATTTTTGTGGATCTACGCGCCTTAGGAGGTTCATGGTGTGCCTCTGTTTCGCGGTGGCTTGCTGTTTTGAATCGCGAAGGGGTATGTGTACTGATCGCGATGGTGGCTGGTAGTTCGATCTTGTTCCTCAGTCACGGGTCCATCCTGATGCAGCTTCCTCGTCCCTCGTCGTTGATCCCTCCTGTTCGTCGTTGATTTGCTCATCGTCACTTGAAGTCATGCTTGGTTGTGTCACAGTGTTGGCTGGTGGCACAACACCGCGGTGGTAGCTAAATTTGACGACCTCGGTCCAGCTCGGTCGTGTCGCGGTGTTGGCCGGTGGTGACTGGTGTTTCCACGCCGGGAGTCAGGAGGTGTGCTGATATGGTGGGTTTTCTTTCAGATTTGGTTGGAATCCGGGTGTAGTGGGTGGTTGCTGATGCGTTGCCATTGTTCTTTTTGCTTCTGAGCCCCTACCAAAACGTCCCCGGGCCTCCTCCTTTAACCTCGATCTTTGGGAGTGTGCTTAATGTGAGGATATTGAGGTGGTGCAGGGTGCTTGGCGAGTGCGTTCAGTGGGCGATGGATGATGGTTGTGTGTTCGGAATTTGGGTCCATTGGTCGACAGATTTCAGTTAGCAATCCTCTTCATCGGGCTCCTCCCTTTTGCCTTCATCTTCGGAGCCCCTTCCCAATCGTCTCCTGGCCTCCACCTCTAAATGTGAGGATAGTGAGGTGGAGCAGGGAGTGGGGTGGATGTGGGTGTTCAGTAGGCGGTGGGTGGAGTGTGTGGGGGGGGGGGGGGGTTCATCGCGTGTTGCCCTGCTTTCTTTTCCTGGTTGTCCTGGTCGCCTTAGAATTTCTTTTCTTAGAGTTCTTTGGTTGTTTTATTTTAGGAGCCTTTTTGGGCTTTCTATTACTGTCATCATTGCCAAGGGTTTTGGTCTAGTCCCCCCTTGTGGTTTGTCATGTTTTCTTTTTACTTTTAATAAATTCGGGCTTGCTGCCTGTTTGTTTAAAAAAAAAGAATCAAGAAATTTCACAAATGACTTTTCCGTCACATTTTTCAATGTGTATGAGAAATGTTATAGATTTTAGAAAATTTGTTGAGAAGGTGTTTACACCCTTCGAGGAAATCGTGTTTGTTCTTATCTCGATCGAGGAGTACCGATATGTGGACCTCATTTTCCAACCTGTATTTCTATCAAGTGTCTTGTATTAGACCCGTTGATTTAGATTAATCAAAGTTGAGGTGTAAACGAGGATAAATGGAATGAAGCTTCAGAAGTGTTTTCAAACGTGGTGCCGAGCCAATGTAGGCGAATGATGAGTTCCTCGTGTAGATTCGTAACAAGAGAGTTCGGACTATAACCTTATAAGCCTTCTAGGGCAGTAGTGGATCATACTTGGAGATTGATCATGTGCCAAGTTGGGAAGATTTTCTACACTCATTTCGTTAATTCAAGATTGTGTTCCAGCAAATTAAGACCTTACTGAGAATGTCTATTCTCAGTTAGTCAATCGTTAGACTTGACGAAATTTTGAGGACAAAATTCTTTCAAGTTGGGGAGAATGTAACACCTCCAAAATAATTAACTGAATTATTTGGATGTTAACCCAATTGAATTAATTTAGTACTTAATTGGTAAAATTATTGAGTGGTAAAGATAATTATTGGTTGTCTTAGGATCGTTAACCGGTTAATTCGGGGCAAGGATGTTTTAGAAACAAAATTAGAGGTTAAGGGCAATGTGGTCATTTGACCACATTACCACTTATTATATAAAGAAATGAAAAGAAAGGGAATTAAGAAAGAAAGGAAGCGTTAAACAGAGGAGGAGAAAAGAGAAGGAAATGGAGAAAGAAAGAAAAGAATGGGTATGGAAGAAGAAGAGGAAAAATGGGATACTTTGGTTCATCAAAACGTCTTCCGTCCAACACGAAAAATGATCAGCGTTCCTTCCTCTTCAATTTGATGCCAACATCATCAACAACAACTCACTCTCCCTCAATTCGCCATTTTCGATTTTAAGAGGAAAAGGGAGGTTTTTGGTGGTTCAAACTGAAAGGAAAGCTTAGGATGGTGTTTAGGAGCGAGCTCAAGGTGGATTGCGCGAATATTGAAGTCCAATTTGGGATTTTTGAAGAATCAAGAGGTTAGGGTTCAATTGGGGTTAATGGATGAATTGTGATTTGGAGGTTGAAGATGATGAATAGTACTTTATAGAGGTCTCGTGATTGAGTGGAAAGATTGGAAGCGGATATGGGCGTTGTCGGAGCGTGGAAGTTTATGCGGGGATTGTTCGTGTGGTTATGTGGAGATTTTGAAGTCTAGGTGATTTCGGCTCGGTATCGACTCTCGCTTCAAGGGTGAGTTTTACTCACGCTTATGATTATTTCGTTTTACAATGAATTTTACCTTGATTGATTTCGAAAGATTTTGAGTTGAAAACCGTTATTTCAAAATATATCGTATTTTGATAAAATTCTTTTAGATTGAGTTTTTGATTGATTTGATTGATTGTGTGATATTGATTGAATCTGTTTTGTTGGTTGTTTGATCTGTTTTCAATCGGAACGAGAATTGAAATTGAGCGGAAGAGCGGATTTCGCGAGAAACCGGAAAATCTGCACTTTTCAGCAGACGGTCGCGTCGCAACTCGTCCTCATCGCCTCGCGACCAGGCATGTCTTTGCAACGAAAATGAATCTGTTTGTTTTCGTGTCGCGACGAAAGCAGTTCGCGTCGCGACGCTTTGCAGATTTTTAGCAACTGTACACTGATTTTGTTTTCGCGATAACTTTTGATCCGGGAACCCGATTGAGGTGTTCTAAGATGCGTTTGAAAACTTATTCAGAGGCCTAACTGAATATTCAATTTAAAAGTTAAAATGAACTGTTTTTGAAGTTGTAAATTATTTTGAAAAGCATCGAATTAGTATGCGAGAGCAAACATAGATTATGTTTATGATGAGAACTAAATGTTCATTTAACGGTCTAATGAAATGAACTAAATGTTCATAAGAAAGTAGATATATATATTATATCGAGTTTGGGTGAATACCCATGGGTCTTACTTACTAGGCGGGGCAGTCATGATCCCCTACCCTAGGCTCCGTGTCAATAGGAGAATGTACTATTGGTAAGGGGGTTCACCGGGTTTAGCACAGGATTTGCAGTCGGTGTCGTACTGTGTGATACACTGGGTTTAGCACAGGATTTGCAGTTGAATTAAAATGCATGTGGTTATAATTAAACCACGAATGAAAGAAAGTCCTATAATACGGTTCACCGGGTTTAGCACTGGATTTGCAGTCGGTGTCGTGTTAATTTCAATAGGTTTCATAATTGAACCGAGAGTGTAGTTAGGGGTCTCGGTAGAACTCACTGAGATTGTATCCCACTGTTTATATGCTGATGTTTTACAGAGGAACAGGGAAAGTGGAGATTGAAGAGGCACGAGTAGATAATTACTCGGGAGCATGCTGAAGATTTAGCTTTTTTGTTTAAGCTTATCTTTCCCCTTGTTGTCTATGTATCATTACATTATGTCCGTGTAGGAAGTAAATGTTATGTATCTTTATTCCGTTTTCTTGTATGATATTGAACACTGTAGATTGCTGATGGTTAATAGTAAGGGAACCGTCTTGTTTATTAATTAAGACTGTTTTGTTTTTATTCAGCAAAAATTTGTAGTGGTGTTCAATATTTATACAGGAATTTTATAACTCTGATGTATTAGGGATGGTACACCTAGGCATTTCTGCAAATTAGAAATACCAGGGTGTTACATTAATTGTTATCGAGGTCATGATTATGAAGTGGAACGTTATGTTCATACAAGTTAAAGTTATTTTCTTAAGGAAAAGAAAGATGGCATATGTATAATTATATACGTATATCAAGGGTGACGGCCCTAAGGATTAGCATACTAGGGGAGGGGAAGTCATGATCCCCAAAACTTAGGCCCCGTGAGGTTTGCCCGCTAGCCAATGGTTAGTGGATTGGGTTCACCAAAATCCATAGAAAAATAAAGAAAGTGGCTCGCGGTGTTGTGTTAAGTTAATGAAAAAGAATTGTACGTAGTCATCCAAAATTGGGCTACGGACAATAGAAGCATAAATGCTAAGTAAAAGATGAAGCACGTAGCTATCCAAAATCGGGCTACGAAAGAATAAAGTATAATGAACCGCTAGTATTAGTAATGGGTCTCGATAGGACTCACTGAGATGGTGTTTATCTCACCCTTTATAATTGTGGTTTTTTACAGAGAAACAGGGAAAGGCAAAGGCGAAGAAGCACAGTTAGACGGTGTGGACGGTGTGCCTTATAGAGTTGTTGAAGATTCTGTTTTATGTTTATACCGTGTTTCCCTTTATGCCATGTTTCCCTTACTATCTATTCCTCACATAAAACCCCACACCACTCGATATATAATATAGAAATCAATGAATAAAATCATCATTCAAGCACCATGAAATAATTAAATGGTTTAATCATCATATAATTAAATTAATTATTTTGGGATGCTACATTACACCCCAACTTGAAAAACATTTATCCTAAATTTTTTGTCAAGTCTTACCTCATTGAAAGAGATACGAAGAGTGAGACCGCATATCATCCTCAAGTTCCCATGTTGCTACTTCGGGTGAGAATCCATGCCAAACAACCTTGACAATCGAAATCGTTCTAGTTCGGAGTGTCTTTTCACCACATTCTATGATTTGACTTGGATGCGGTTGGAAAGTAAGATCGGGTCGAAGATCAACCACCTCAAAATTTAGCGGTTGATTCGGATCTAATACATACATTTGCAGTTGGGACACATGAAACACATCATGAAGGTTTGACAAAGATGGCGGCAGGGCAATACGATATGTGACTGGTCCAATTCTTTCTATGATTTGAAATGGTACAATGTATCGAGGACTAAGCTTCTTGGTTCGTAGTGCCCGGCCAATACCCGTTGTAGGAATAACCTTAAGGAAAACATTATCTCCTTCATCAAATTCTAATGGTCTTCTCGGTACAATGCCTCATACGTTGCCATTCCGATGCTGGAATAATATTTGTTATTGTAAGAGAATTCCACCAATGGAAGGTGTCTTCCCATTTGCCACGCTATCAAGCACACAAGCTCGAAGCATGTCCTCCAGGGTCTGAATAGATCCTTCTTCTTCTTCTTCTTCTTATAGATACAAATACTTGTATCTAGACTAAATTATTTCAAATACATGTACTTTGAGGCTTTAGGTTTTGGGGCAAGGGTAGTATATTTTAATTGTGAACTTTATAATATAATATAATATAATATACAATAATAAATAGTAATAAAAAAAATTAATTACCCAAAAGATGGATTTCCTTCGGGCCACATGAGGTCAGTGAAGGCCTGAGTGGTAGCTGGCACATTAGCATCATCAAGCGCAAAAGTTTCACAATTGGGAATGCAACAAGTTTTTTTTTGGTATCCCCTATAAGGAAGTGGGCTATATAATTAATAATAAGATTTGGGTTGTTACATTTTTGAAGTTGTTCCTCATGTATTTTGCCTATAATTTTAAATGAAATGCACTAGTTTTTGCTAAAAAGAATTCAAGTATGAGGTGTAAAGATATGGACTAAATAACATTAATCATTTAATCAACCAAGATTAAACTAATAAAAATTAGAAATCGGAACACCTATTATTTGTTTTGTGAATAAAAGGAGCTCAAAGCCCAAACCAAATTACACAACAAACAATCTGGCAGTACAAACTTCTGTAACATCAATATAAACAAGGGGGCAGAACACCCGATTCCATTTACATAAATTTGTTTTGAGTTTTAAAGAACTGGAAAGTATTTATTTCGTAACACGATATATAAATTGATTTTATTATTGATAATATTTGATATCATCTATAAATATTTAAAAAATTTAAATAAACAAAATTGAGTTTAAATTTATTTTTTAAATTTCAAAATATAAAATACTTATACCAAAAATGGGCACGAGTTGCATAGGATACTCGATTACACAAAAAAAGGGCGCGAGTTAATTGACTAGTATAAAACAAATAAGAGCAACTGCATGGAACATAAATAATTCGCATAATTTATGAGAGCAATACCTTTTATTTGATTGGTTTTATTTCATGGTAAAAATCATTTTCTTTATTCTACATTACATAAAGGGATATTGCCTGATAAGATCAAAGATTTATCCCTGCATATTCTTCAAGAACCTTATGTTCTTTACTATTTGTAAAATGATAATCTATGTACTCCACATATTTGAATGGGCGGAAAAGGAGAGGGTTCTCTTCATCCACCAACTCAGGGGGCACCTTAATGACCATATCTTCCTTTGGCATAGTAAAAAACACAAATGAGTACCTCACTTCATCACCATGTATCACCACTCTGTGTTTGGCTGCTTGGAGTCTCCCATTGCTCCATGCCTATCAATTCGGTATCGGGATATTAAATTATAAATATTTGATTAATGCTCTAGAGGAATATAAAGTCAATATAAAAGTAGCTAGTAGTTATATAAGTATACTTAAAATACTCTCTTTAATACTCTCTCTCCAATACTCATCCAATGTGATTTAGTGAAAATCATGTGGAACCACAAATTGGACCCACAAGAATTTCACTCGGCCATAAATGTGTATTGATGAGAGAGCCTTGCTAACAATTCTCATACTACAATTAGGATCTTCTACACTGTTAATAGAAAATCAACATTATTTATATTATTACGTACCCTCAACATGTCACCAAAAATGACTAGAAAGCCTTTTGAGGGAATCTTCACATCAACCCATTCGCCTGATTTGTTAAACAACTGAAGGCCTTGGACATCATTTTCAAATATAATGGTTAAAGTATTTTTGTCAGTATGAGGTACCATGGAAATTTTTCTAGGAACTTCATACTTGACCATTCGTGAATCACTAAAGCTCCCCAAGCCTTCAACTTCCAAGTTGTAATGTTGTGGAAGACCATAACCCTCCACAATCATCTTCTGGATAACAGAGCCCAGTTTCAGTATTTTTGAGCTTATAGAGATCAATGTTTCACTGCATACATCATCATCATCACCAATTTCATGCCATTAATTCCATTTTCAAGGAAAATAATTTGAAACATAAAACATATGCATGAGATTAGTTGTAATTATTTGTCTCTTAGTTTAAGATGAATTCTTTTAGAGGCCTTCAAGTAAGGACTTCTTATAACTGTTTGGCTTTATTTTATTTTCTTGGTAGGATTATTGGTATAGTCCTCCCCCTCCCCCGTTGGCCTCTGCTTTGTCTTATTTCATTTTTCTCTTTTTTAATACAATTAAGGGGAGTACTCTTTTTCCTTCATAATGTTTCTTAACATCAGAAGGCTTTAAGGCTTTAGGTTTTGGGGCAAGGGTAGTATATTTTAATTGTGAACTTTATAATATAATAAAATATATAATAATAAATAGTAATAAAAAAAATTAGTTACCCAAAAGATGGATTTCCCTCGGGCCACATGAGGTCAGTGAAGGCCCGAGTGGTAGCTGGCACATTGGCATCATCAAGCGCAAAAGTTTCACAATTGGGAATGCAACAAGTTTTTTTTTGGTATCCCCTATAAGGAAGTGGGCTAGAATGCTTCCTCTTGATCTCCTCAGGTAGATCAAACAATGTTTTGATGTTAATGAACATTTTCTCACGTAATTCACTTGGGATCTCATCACACACCAATAAGAAACAACCATGCCTCTCACCAGCTTCTCTCACTTTCTTGCTTATTTCTTTCCACCCTTCACTCCCTTCTTCAAATGTATTACACCCAAAACTCAGAATTGGGATCATCTCACTACTCATTTTTTCCTTAATTTCTTTCTCTTTTTTTGCACTGTCTCTATGTGAATTGCTCTCACGCGATGTTCTACTATATATACACAATGATTTGGTCAATCGTCATAGAATCCTATTTTAAAGTAGTAAAAAAGAAGGCATATTGAATGTATTGTTATTATGAGTCAAAAGAAACTCTTTTATTAATTACCACTTATGGTAGATTGAAAATATATTTAAAATCAAAGGTAAAATTAAAAAGACAATAAATAAACTGAAGTATATATATACTTCAACCATTGTATTAAAATTAACAGATCCGATTGTTTCATTAATTACAAGATCTCTTGTAATATTTAATTAAAAATGAAACAATCCTAGGAGATCTCGTAACTAATAAAGATGATTCAGTTGAGAACACTTGGTTTATATGATAAAGGAGACATTTAATTATAACCGTTGTATTAAAATTAACAGAAGTATCATTAATAACAAAATCTCTTGTGATATTTAATCTTAAAGGTAACAATCCTATGAGATCTTGTAACTAATATAGTTGCCTCAGTTGAGAACACTAACTTATAATGAGAAAGGAGACATTTAATTATAAACATTGTACAAAAACTAACAGATCCGATTGTATCATTAATTAAAAGATCTCTTGTGATATTTAATTAAAAAGGTAACAATCCTAGGAGATCTTGTAACTAATATAGACGATTTAGTTGTGAACACTTGATTTTTATGATAAATGAGACATTTAATTATAAAAGTTGTGTTAAAATTAACAAATCTGATTATATCATTAATTACAAGATCTCTTGTGATATTTAATTTAAAAGGTAACAATCCAATGATATCTTGTAACAAATATAGATGACTCAGTTTAAAACATTTAGTTATTATGAGAAAGAAGGCATTTAATTATAAACGTTGTATTAAAATTAGAAGATTCGATTGTATCATTAATTACAATATCTCTTGTGATATTTATAAAAAAGGTAACAATCCTAGGAGATCTTGTAACTAATATAGACGACTCGGTTGAGAACACTTGATTATTATAAGAAAGAAGACATTTATTTATAACCATTGTATTAAAATTCCCGGAAACGATTGTATCGTTAATTACAAGATCTCTTGTGATATTTAATTAAAAAGGTAACAATCCTAGGAGATCTTGTGATATTTCTCATGCATCTTTCGACGCGGATCACCAACCTTAAAGTTCTTAAGAGTATTTACAAAACATTCATTTTTATAGTCCAAACCTTTATTTGATTCTAGCGGCAAGACAACAAGTACCAAATGATCAAGCAAGTAACAAAAACAATAGTCCTCACCACTCACTTGGTGTTTACATTCAAGAAATGTATCACTCGTGTATATCACTCAAGAATGTATTTTTCTATAATGTTCATTTTAGCCTTTCTCACTCCCTAATGCAACTCTCCAAGTTCTTAAAACAAACCAAACAAGTCTCAATCAAGTTTGTGGAAAACCTCTACAGAATTGAAACAAAACACACATGAAAGTTATCATTCAAGGGGCCAATGAAGATAAGAAAAAATTCTAAGACAAAAAAACTAAGGAATATTAAAGACAAGAAAGATAAGACTAAGAAATGTTAAAATAACCGTAATTCGTTAAAAATGTGTATGTTTGGGTTATGATATCTGAAGTCTCTATGTTAAGTAAATTGCTATAAATCGATAGTAATGACGAGAGAGGAAAACCCTAAGATATGATAAAGAGATGGACTATAAGTTCATCAAGGTTAAGTTTGAGGTTAATTGTTATCGAGGTCATGATAATGAAGTGGAACGTTATGTTCATACAAGTTAAAGTTATTTTCTTAAGGAAAAGAAAGATGGCATACGTATAATTATATATGTATATCAAAGGTGATGACCCTAAGGATTAGCATACTAGGGGAGGGGAAGTCATGAGCCCCAAAACCTAGGCCTCATGAGGTTTCTCCGCTACTTAGGGGTTAGTGGACAGGGTTCACCAAAAGCCATAGAAAAATAAAGAAAGTGGCTCGCGGTGTTGTGAAAAGTTAAAGAAAAAGAATTGTATGTAGTCATCCAGAATTGGGCTACGGACAATAGAAGCATAATTTTATGCTAAGTAAAAGATGAAGGACGTAGCTATCCAGAATCGGGCTACAAAAGAATAAAGTATAATGAACCGCAAGTGTTAGTAAGGGGTCTCGATAGGACTCACCGAGATAATGTTTATCTCACCCTTTATAATTGTGGTTTTTTTTTAACAGAGAAACATGGAAATGCAAAGGTGAAGAAGCACGACTAGACGGTGTGAATTATGGAGTTATTGAAGATTCAGTTTTATGTTTATGCCATGTTTCTCTTTGTTGTCTTTGTAATTTCGATTGTATAACTATTACTCACTAACAATTGTAAACCGTTTACTCTACTTATGTTTTGGGATATTGAACACCAGGTTGTAAAAGTTTATAACCCATAACACTTAATTACTTTATGTTAATTTAATGGAATAGAAGTGACTGCTTGGATGTTTATTCAAGAACTTTTTTTAGTTGTGTTCAATATTCCATACAGGAAGCCAACTCTGATGTATACCACGCTGTGCATCTTAGTGTTTCTCAGTGTTAGAAATACTGGGGTGTTACATTTTGGTATTAGAGAAGTTTGACCTTGCCGGGCTTGGATTGGTTTTAGGGTTGTTTGTCCCATAAGTAATTCTGCTATCTTGCTTCTTATGATGCTAAAAGATATTGAGACTGATCAACTTAATACTTGGTGTATCGTTTGCAGAAATATCGCAGGAGGATCAAGGAACATTCAACCAATAGATCCGCATTCTGCTTGGATGCAGAATGTGATTGAAAGGTAGCAAAAGATGATGGAAAACATGCTGCTAATGCAACAAAATTCGCAGGCTCAACCTCAGCAAGCTCATGAACCACAAGTTCACCCAAGACAGATCTACTCTGAATTCTTAAAGATGGAATTCTCCGAGTTCAGAGGAGGACCTGATGTCATGGAAGCCTAGCATTGGCTGGATGATATTGAGAAGATTTATATCACCATGCAAGTTACGGATGGAGATAAGCTGAGATTGGCATTCCATATGCTGAAGGGAGAAGCCAACAACTGGTGGACTAATGCTAAAGCCATGATGGAGACCATGGGAACTCCCCAGACATGGGAGAATTTCAGGCAAACATTTCTCGAGCAATTCTTTCCAACTGCTATGAAGTTTGATAAGGAGAATGAATTCTTAGCTCTCACGCAAGGGAGTTTAACTGTGGGCCAATACACGGCCAAATATGAAGAACTGTACCAATTCTTCGGTTTGGCTGGGTATGCTCCCAATGACATGTGGAAGACGGCCAGGTACAAGTATGGGCTGACAAAAGACATTGCATAGAGTCTAAGTTCTTTTGCGTGTATCAACTACGGAGCCATGGTACAATAGGCTCATATTGCTGAGAGCGACTTGAAGAGATTGTATGCAAACCGAAACACGTTTAGTCAGAACGGGAAGATTGCTGAGTCATCTAACTCTCAGATAGGTCCCAAGCATAATTCCAACAAAGGAAAACAAGTCACATCATCTAATTCCCAGAGGTTCAGTATGTGTTCCAAATGCGGAAGGTATCACCAAGGCAAGTGCCAACTTGGGTCCAATCATTGATATTACTGCGGA
The DNA here is from genome assembly GCA_039519185.1 of Astragalus membranaceus. Lineage (NCBI taxonomy): Eukaryota > Viridiplantae > Streptophyta > Magnoliopsida > Fabales > Fabaceae > Astragalus > Astragalus membranaceus. The sequence continues at coordinate 25,697,285 of CM076846.1, forward strand.
GAAGCAGGTCATTATGCTCAGGAATGTCCAGCAAGGAAGAGAAACAAGGAGGAACAAGCACACAAACCAGTCTACACTTTGGACGCTCCGAACGTCAAACCTTCAGACAATTTGCTAAGGGGTATGGGATCTCTTTTCTATAACTCTGTTAGTTATTTGTATGATTCAGGTGCAACACATTGTTTTATATCTCAAGTTTGTGTCGATTGGTTGGGATTGTCTTTAACTCCGTTCCCTCAACCAATCTCCATTAAAACTGTTGCTGAGGGTAGTGTTCAGACCCAAGCCTTATGTGAAAACTGTCTTTTATCCATCGGAGATCAAAATTTGGTGGAGGACTTTATTTGTTTACCAATGAAGGGTATGGACGTTGTCCTAGGTATGAGTTGGACGTCTGCCAAGCATGAAACCATTGATTGCTTCAATCGGACTATCGACTTTGCTTCCGAATCAGTGGAGTTACCATCGACCAGTTCCAAAGCAGTATCACATTCACTTCCGCAAGTCATTCTCTATTCCAAGGCGCAAAAGCTTACGTCATGATGTTGTATGCATCGACTGAAATTGTAACACCCCCAAAGCCGCTATTTTCATTTATTGAAATAAGTGTGAGGTTATGAGTAATTGATTAGTTAAATTATATATGTTAACTTAATTAAGTAGTTGTGAGGTGATGGTTATGAATTAAGTAAACTAATTTTGGGGTGATTACTTAATTATGTGAGTCATATGATCTAGTGAATTATCGGTTGAGTTATTTGGGGTTTAGACGAGAATCTGAGGACAGGGGTATTTTGATCATTTCCTAGCATTTAAAACACCTTCAACTCACACTTATTAAAGCAACCCAAATCTCACTTTGTTTTAGCAAAAACTGAAAGTTAATAATAATATAAGTTATAGTTTATTAGGAAAGTGGTGTGTTAGGAGTTGAAGGGTAGCTTAGTCATTTGAACCAGATAAGTGAGGGCAAAATGGACTTTTCCAACCCACTTATAACCCTCAGCTGAACTACACCAGTCCTCACTCTCATAAGCCATTCCAAATTCAGTTTCTGAAATGAGAAAAGAAAGAGAGCTTGAGGGAAAGAGAGAAGGGGAGAGGAAGGAGAGTTTGAAGTACCATATTTCAGTTTGGTGAGTGGATTAACAAGATCAGTACCTTCATTGCGAATCAAACATCCTAGGAGGGATTTCCAGTAGCTGGGTTTCAAATATACAAGCTCAATACAAATTCTGCAGAAAACAGTTTTAACACCCTTTGGTGTTTCCTTCGTAATTTACTGTACAAACTTTAGATTAAAATTATTTTTATTTCTTTGGAAACTAGACACAAAATGCTTCAATTTTAACACAAGAACCATCTTATTTCGGTTATGAATCAGGCACAGTATTGACCCAACCCCCTTGCATGCGTTTGAAACTTCAACCCTAAAAAACTAGACAAAATTCTCCACACAATAGACACTCGTTTGAGGGGTTTTAGTTAATAATTGACCTAGATACATTGGTTGCAAATCTGCATACTGATGCTGTGAAAACAGAATCGGAGCTAGAACGTCGGTTCATCGCAAGAAGTGAGTTCTATACTCGCTTAGGGAAGTTTAATGTCACCGAATTTACATGTTTCGAAACCTATGTTTTACCGTTTCCGTTTTAATCGAATTGAGTCAAAAACCGTAATTAATATAACGAGTAGTCACTTATTAGGCTCGAGGTGTTGTGCCAAGTTAAAGAAAAGATAAGACATGATATGTAGTCGTCGAAGTATGTGGAAATCGAAGTATAAGTGGGACGAAGTGCAGTGTTGCAGTGTTATCAATGTATATAGAAGCTAGTGCGGTTGAAGCATAAAGTGCCTAAGTGCAGCGTATGGGTGGCAAGGAGAATGATGGAGAACCGAAGTAGGTGTAACCGAGGTAGTGGTAGAGGTGAGTGATGATGAAGTGTGGTTGCCTAAGTGAAGTGTCACGGTGTTTGAGTAGTTGAGTGTGACTTTGATGACCTTCGGATTAGAACATCTAATTAAGAGTAACAATGTAGAGAAGGGTGATGGACGGGGATGGTTGGAAGTGACTAGGAGGTTGGGTTTCGTTTCGTAGAGTGGAGTAAATTTTCGAGGACGAAAATATTCTAAGTGGGGGAGAGTTGTAACACCCTAAAATTATTTAATTAATTTAATTAATTAAGTAATTGGGGATTTAAATTAAATTATTTGATGTAATTTAATAAATTGAATTTATGTTAATATGCGTAGGAAGCATTAGAAAGTGGAGGTGCCAAACCAAATGGACTTGGGCCTAAGTGAGAAGCCCAAGCCCATTATCCTTGTCATATGCGAAGTGGAGTAGAGCATAGGGGGTTAGGGTTTTGCTAGTTGTTGCGAAATCAAAAGAGAAAAACAAGAAAGAAAGAAAAGAGCGTGGGATAGAGAGAGAGGAAGGAGGCGGCCAAGAGAAGAAGGAGGAGAGGAATTCGAAGAGCAAAGAAGAGGGGATCTCCGTTGTTGCTGTGGATCTGTAGGTGACTGCATCCTAGGCATCGATTTCTTCTTGAAAAGGTTAGGGGAGCTCTATCACTCTATCTAATACATTCTATGATAGGTCCTAGATCTAAGGTTCATGCTAGATTTCGTGATGTTCTTGATGATTCTTGTGCGTTTCTTGATGTTCTTGAATGTTGACTTCCATATATGTTAATTATAATGTGTTTCGCGAAATTCGATTTTTGTGTGGTGTGATCTATGAAGTTGTCTTATGGGTGGTGATATGCGCATATGTTGAGAAATATGATGTTCATCTATGCATTGTTTTCGTTGGAAGTAAATTCGCATAGGGGTTGTGAGTGTCTTGGGCGCCTAGGGCGCCATGATAGTGTTAGTGAGGTTGTTTTGTTTAATTTGAGTTTTGATAAATTGAGTTTGGTGATTTTGAATGAGAAAAGTGTGTTTTTGTGTTGCTGGAAAATTGGGGTTTTCATGCTTTAGAATTGTTAAGAAAAACCAATTTTTGTGTTAAAAAGGGTTGAACAGCAAATCTGGGCGCTGTTGCAGTTCCTGGGCGCTGAGTGCCTGGCCTGGGCGCTGGGCGCCTGTGTTGTGTTGTGCTGCGCGCAGGGGGCGCGCCTGGGCGCTAGGCGCCTGGGCGCTAGGCGCCCGTGTCTGTTTGTGTTGCGCTGCGTTGCGCGTTGCTCTCCTGGGCGCATGGCGCCCGTGTCTGTGTTGCGTTGTGCGCGCCTGGGCGCTGGGTGCCTGTGTTGCCTGGGCGCCTAAGGCGCCTGTTCCCTGGATGTTGCCTAATTTTTCCAAAATTGTTTTTATCATAACTTTCGACTCAGACGTCCGTTTTGAACGATTCAAAAGGTGTCGCGAAGCTTTTTACATTGTCCATCTATGGGTCTAATTTTTAAAATGAAAAATTGTCATTTTCTGATTGTTTGTGGGCGCCCAAGTGGCCGTCCCTGGTGATCGTCCCAGTGACATTGAAAAATGATACGAAGTTCTTTAAAAATCTCTTTTGGTGTATAAACAACAGTTTTAGCAAAGTAACGTCAAAAACGATGATTTTGACGATGATGCTCTCGGGGCTAGTTAAAAGACTGTTTTGCCCCTAGTGGCCAAAGTTGTAGATAATGATGTGTGAATGACGAGGATGCCCTTGGTGGTTAGTCAAATGACGTTTTTGCCCTCAGTGGCTAATGTTTGAGTTGAATGATGTTTATGTGTAAGTGACATTTGGGGCCTGAGTGGCTAAGTGATGTTAAGGCCTAAAAGGCTAAGCGACGTTATTTGTGTGCGAATTATGAAATGACAGGTGCTGTGCCTTTATTCGGCAAACCGGTAAGTGACGGGTCACATAGTTGACCTTGAATTGAGTAATTGTGTATTTGTGTATTGTGAGTGGTGCATGTCATAGTGTCTCATGCCCATCTGCATAAACCCAGTGATGTTTGAGGCCTGAGTGGCTAAGTGATGATAAGGCCTGAGTGGCTAAGCGACGTTTTGTGAAAAGGTACCTTCATGCATATACCCGCGAGTGGGTTGCATTTCATAAATTTACATGATATGTAATGAGTTATTGTAAATGATGTAAGAGATGACTATGATGTGAGTATTTGGTGTTTGGATGCTGATTTGTTCTAGTGCGTTGCCTATGATTAGTGCTTATCATATTTGCTATTATATAGACTGAAATGATGCTCACCCTTTCCTGTTTGAATGTTGCCCCCGTGTTGGTAACGTGCAGGTGATTCCCAGTGAAGGTCTTAGCTTCACTTTTGAGTCGAGTCGTCATGCTCTGATATGTAACACTAGGGAGGGGAATGAATGTTGTTTTTAAGTCATTTATGACATGTTGTGGTTATCGGATTTTAGTTTTGCAAGCCTGGCATAGTGTAATGCCCTTTATAACTAAACTATTGAATTTTCGATGTGAAGTTGTATTTTATTTGATAATGACGTTTTGAAGTTATTATAAGACTGTTTTTCGAAAAGCGAGTTATTTGAAGAGTGACGTTTTAGTGAAGTAAGTGTGACATCCCTTGTGGTGTAAATAAATTTTGAAAACTCGGATATTTTATAGAACAAATTACCGTAATGAAAAAGGGGTGTTACATTAGTGGTATCAGAGCAGTTCGGTCTGTCCGGCCAAGTTGTCCAGTGTGGAGTCTAGCTATCTCTCGAGTCTTGGTACTCGTTCTAACCATAATTTGTGTTGCAGTGATTAGCTAAATTGGTCAGACGGTATGACTGCTATTGTTGTTACTGGCGCTGCTTAGTGTCTTACTGCTGCTATGTGTGTGTTTACTCTGAGTACTTTGTGTATGACTGTAATGTGTTGCTTGGTGTGTTTTCTGTGTCTCTCGTCGATTTTCGACGAAGACCTTGTGGTGAATTTTGTTTGTTTGCCGTTGGGTGTTTTTAGTATTGTTGTGATTTGACGAGTAGGTGTAAAATAGATGAGGAATTGAGTACATTGTGATGTTGATGTTGTCACGTGTAATTTCGTGCCTTGATGTTTGATGATGATTGAGGTTGAATTAAGATGAGGAGTATGATGTGTTATAAATTTTAATAATTAATTCGTATGTTCTGACGTGTGAATATCATGAGTTGAGACGTTTTAAAAAGAAAATTAAATGTTTTGAAAGTATGTATTCTATACATCCCCACGGGTGTATAGGCGCCAAATTCTGATTGTGTGTATGTGTTGCTGTGTTGTTTTAAAAATGAATAGCGTGCTGTTTTTACACTGTTTCGAGTTGCCGTTTTGTTTGGAAACAATGGTGTGTTGTTTTTACATTGTTGAAAGTGCTGTTTGTTTGTGAAAATAATAGTAAGCTGTTTTTATGTTGAAAAGGTGTTGCCGCTTCATTATTTAAATTAGATATATGAGCTACTGTATTTACAAGTAAATGGGTTGCTATTATTCACTCGGTTTTGCATGCTGTTTCTATGCGCAGTTTTGTTTTAAGCGCTGTTTTTGTAGGTGCTGTTTTTCCTCGACTTAAAATGTGATGTTTTCTCGATTTGAAATGTGGTATTTTCTAAAGGAAAAGAGTGTATTTTTTTTTAAATATAAAGTGATGATTAAATTGAATCGAATTGAATTGAATTGATAATGGTTCGTAGAGTTGATAATTGGATTTGATGTTTTCAAAGAAATCAAAGTTACAATTGTATTTAAAATAAATGGTGTGCTGTTTGACAGTGTTTCAGGTCGCTGTTCTAATTCTTTTAATGAATAGTGTGCTGTCTTATATTGTTCAAAGTTGTTGTCTTGCTTTTGAAAATAAGAGGGGGATGTTTTTATGCTGTGAAGAGTTGCTGTCTTGCTGTTTTTCAAAATAAAATGCTGCTGTTTGCTACATAAGAATGCTACGGTTTGCTTAAAAATGAGTTGCTGGGTTGCAGTTTATTTCTATGAAATGAGTTGCTGTTTTTATGAAATAATCGTATTGCTGTTTTACGAAAATGAAGCGCTATTTTTATGTTGTAAACGTGCTGTTTCCACTGCCGTTGCGCGCTAAAAAGAAGTATTATTTTCGCTCCGTGTTTTGCTGTTGTTGCGCGCTAAAAGACCACTGTTTACACCTTATTGTTGTTGTTGTTGTTCTTCTTGGTCTTGCTGTTGCCGTTTTACTCAAACGATGTGGTTGCTTTCACACTGTTTACCCAAAAATTTTACGAGGACGTTTACAAAAATTGACGTGCTTTTCCCAAAGTTAAAGAGTTGGTTATATTGTTTACAGTTGCTGTTTCGTTTTGAAAACAATAGTGCGCTGTTTTTATATGGTTTAAAGATGCTGTTTTGTTTTGAGATTAATAGTGTGCCATTTTTATGTCATTAATGTTGTCGTATTTGCTGCTGTTTTCGCACATCAAAGTGTACTGTTCTCTACAATCTAGAGTGTTGTTTTCTTTGACTTAAATGTGATGTTCACTCAAATATAACGTGTTGTTCTCTTAATAATTTAAGTGCCGAGTTCTTAAAATTAAAATGATGTTTTCTGGAATCAAGTGGGCCGTTCGAAAATTTTGAAAAGGGCTGTCTTCCTATTTTCCTTAGTACTGTTACGGTATTGTGAGAGGGTGCTGTCTCGATCTTTGTTATTTTATTATTATGTATTATTTTATTTTATGTGCTGTTTGGTCCCTATGTACGTTGACTTAGTCCTTTATTGTCAAAGGAGTCGCGTAATTAATTGTGATTGCTGTGGTGTGTGCTTCACTTTGGTGAAGTTATGATGTGTTGTTGATGAGTCGGTCCTATGAAGGACCTAGGGGGGGAATGGGAGTTGAGGAACTCTCAGCGCAAAGATGTCGTGGTTGGTGTTGTCACTTTCGTTGAAGAACTTTAATGGGTGTTGTAGTCGTAGCTAAGTTCGAGCATGGTGTGAGAGGACCAAGGAAACAAGAAGAGATGAAGGTTAGGTGTGTAGGGTGACATAAGAGCCGAGATGTGGTTACCTGACTATAAGTGGGTCGAACTGAATGGGAGTCGACGTGTGGTGTCGTCGAAGTATGTGGAAATCGAAGTATAAGTGGGACGAAGTGCAGTGTTGCAGTGTTATCAATGTATATAGAAGCTAGTGCGGTTGAAGCATAAAGTGCCTAAGTGCAGCGTATGGGTGGCAAGGAGAATGATGGAGAACCGAAGTAGGTGTAACCGAGGTAGTGGTAGAGGTGAGTGATGATGAAGTGTGGTTGCCTAAGTGAAGTGTCACGGTGTTTGAGTAGTTGAGTGTGACTTTGATGACCTTCGGATTAGAACATCTAATTAAGAGTAACAATGTAGAGAAGGGTGATGGACGGGGATGGTTGGAAGTGACTAGGAGGTTGGGTTTCGTTTCGTAGAGTGGAGTAAATTTTCGAGGACGAAAATATTCTAAGTGGGGGAGAGTTGTAACACCCTAAAATTATTTAATTAATTTAATTAATTAAGTAATTGGGGATTTAAATTAAATTATTTGATGTAATTTAATAAATTGAATTTATGTTAATATGCGTAGGAAGCATTAGAAAGTGGAGGTGCCAAACCAAATGGACTTGGGCCTAAGTGAGAAGCCCAAGCCCATTATCCTTGTCATATGCGAAGTGGAGTAGAGCATAGGGGGTTAGGGTTTTGCTAGTTGTTGCGAAATCAAAAGAGAAAAACAAGAAAGAAAGAAAAGAGCGTGGGATAGAGAGAGAGGAAGGAGGCGGCCAAGAGAAGAAGGAGGAGAGGAATTCGAAGAGCAAAGAAGAGGGGATCTCCGTTGTTGCTGTGGATCTGTAGGTGACTGCATCCTAGGCATCGATTTCTTCTTGAAAAGGTTAGGGGAGCTCTATCACTCTATCTAATACATTCTATGATAGGTCCTAGATCTAAGGTTCATGCTAGATTTCGTGATGTTCTTGATGATTCTTGTGCGTTTCTTGATGTTCTTGAATGTTGACTTCCATATATGTTAATTATAATGTGTTTCGCGAAATTCGATTTTTGTGTGGTGTGATCTATGAAGTTGTCTTATGGGTGGTGATATGCGCATATGTTGAGAAATATGATGTTCATCTATGCATTGTTTTCGTTGGAAGTAAATTCGCATAGGGGTTGTGAGTGTCTTGGGCGCCTAGGGCGCCATGATAGTGTTAGTGAGGTTGTTTTGTTTAATTTGAGTTTTGATAAATTGAGTTTGGTGATTTTGAATGAGAAAAGTGTGTTTTTGTGTTGCTGGAAAATTGGGGTTTTCATGCTTTAGAATTGTTAAGAAAAACCAATTTTTGTGTTAAAAAGGGTTGAACAGCAAATCTGGGCGCTGTTGCAGTTCCTGGGCGCTGAGTGCCTGGCCTGGGCGCTGGGCGCCTGTGTTGTGTTGTGCTGCGCGCAGGGGGCGCGCCTGGGCGCTAGGCGCCTGGGCGCTAGGCGCCCGTGTCTGTTTGTGTTGCGCTGCGTTGCGCGTTGCTCTCCTGGGCGCATGGCGCCCGTGTCTGTGTTGCGTTGTGCGCGCCTGGGCGCTGGGTGCCTGTGTTGCCTGGGCGCCTAAGGCGCCTGTTCCCTGGATGTTGCCTAATTTTTCCAAAATTGTTTTTATCATAACTTTCGACTCAGACGTCCGTTTTGAACGATTCAAAAGGTGTCGCGAAGCTTTTTACATTGTCCATCTATGGGTCTAATTTTTAAAATGAAAAATTGTCATTTTCTGATTGTTTGTGGGCGCCCAAGTGGCCGTCCCTGGTGATCGTCCCAGTGACATTGAAAAATGATACGAAGTTCTTTAAAAATCTCTTTTGGTGTATAAACAACAGTTTTAGCAAAGTAACGTCAAAAACGATGATTTTGACGATGATGCTCTCGGGGCTAGTTAAAAGACTGTTTTGCCCCTAGTGGCCAAAGTTGTAGATAATGATGTGTGAATGACGAGGATGCCCTTGGTGGTTAGTCAAATGACGTTTTTGCCCTCAGTGGCTAATGTTTGAGTTGAATGATGTTTATGTGTAAGTGACATTTGGGGCCTGAGTGGCTAAGTGATGTTAAGGCCTAAAAGGCTAAGCGACGTTATTTGTGTGCGAATTATGAAATGACAGGTGCTGTGCCTTTATTCGGCAAACCGGTAAGTGACGGGTCACATAGTTGACCTTGAATTGAGTAATTGTGTATTTGTGTATTGTGAGTGGTGCATGTCATAGTGTCTCATGCCCATCTGCATAAACCCAGTGATGTTTGAGGCCTGAGTGGCTAAGTGATGATAAGGCCTGAGTGGCTAAGCGACGTTTTGTGAAAAGGTACCTTCATGCATATACCCGCGAGTGGGTTGCATTTCATAAATTTACATGATATGTAATGAGTTATTGTAAATGATGTAAGAGATGACTATGATGTGAGTATTTGGTGTTTGGATGCTGATTTGTTCTAGTGCGTTGCCTATGATTAGTGCTTATCATATTTGCTATTATATAGACTGAAATGATGCTCACCCTTTCCTGTTTGAATGTTGCCCCCGTGTTGGTAACGTGCAGGTGATTCCCAGTGAAGGTCTTAGCTTCACTTTTGAGTCGAGTCGTCATGCTCTGATATGTAACACTAGGGAGGGGAATGAATGTTGTTTTTAAGTCATTTATGACATGTTGTGGTTATCGGATTTTAGTTTTGCAAGCCTGGCATAGTGTAATGCCCTTTATAACTAAACTATTGAATTTTCGATGTGAAGTTGTATTTTATTTGATAATGACGTTTTGAAGTTATTATAAGACTGTTTTTCGAAAAGCGAGTTATTTGAAGAGTGACGTTTTAGTGAAGTAAGTGTGACATCCCTTGTGGTGTAAATAAATTTTGAAAACTCGGATATTTTATAGAACAAATTACCGTAATGAAAAAGGGGTGTTACAGGTACAATCAACCTCTACCTCGATACCTGAAGATTTTTCGAGTGAAGAGGAAGAGATGGCTGATCCTCCACCTCCACCACGGCGTACTCTAGGTGACTTCGGGCGAAGAAATCAAGGTGCCCAAGCATTAGCATTTCAGCCAGTGGGGGTGGCCCAGTTTGATATCAAATCTTCTGTGCTCACAGCCTTGAAATCAGAGCAATTCTCTGGGTCGGATGCCGGAGACCCTAATCAACACTTGTTCCAATTCTACGAGATATGTGGGACTACACACCCTGAGGGAGTAACCGATAGTGCAAAGAAGGTCCGGCTGTTCCCTTTCACTCTCACAGGGAGGGCCAAGGATTGGTTGAACACTCTCCCAGGGACAATCTGTAACGCCCCAAAATAATTTAATTATTTATTTAATTAAGTTATTTAAGGCTTACAATATTTATTAAATTTAATTAAATAATTCAAGGTTTAATTTATTTATTTTATTTTAATTATTAGGAGGTGTTGTCTCGAATTAGGTGGTGCACGGGGCCCATGACCCACAACTGAGCCCATGACCCATTGGATAGTCATAGGAATTCGACTCACTAGGGGTCTTGTGACTTAGTTGCATTTTTGACTCAATTGTGAAAAGAAAGAAAAGAAACGTAAAAAGAGAGAGTGAGAAGAGGAGAAGTTGCGAAGTGAAGAGGAGAAGAAGAGAAAGGGGCGAATCACTCAAGGAGGAGGAAGAGCTTGTTGGTGTCTTGCATTTTCCTTGGAGCTTTGCTAGCAATTTCGACTTCTAAGAGGTTAGGGGACCCTCTTTTTGTTTTTAATACCTTATGCGAATTAGTGATGCCTAGGGTTAGGGTTCTAGGATAATTTCTATGAATGAATTGTGGTGTTGTTGGTTCAATTGAAATGTTGTGACATATGATTATGAATTGCCTATGTTGAAAATCGCATGATTGATGTTTGATTATTGCTAATGTGAATTGTATGTCATATGTTTGAATATATGACTTGTTGGTGCTTGTTTGGTGAAAAATTGAGGATCATGATGATGATTGAATTATATATATGATTGGGTATTTGGTGAACTTAGTTTGGTGTTTGGATTTGAAAAATTCTGATTTTGGAAGCCCCTAGGCGCCTTGGGCGCCATATGCATGGTTGCTGTTTTCTGCGCCTCAGTCATGGGCGCCAGGCGCCCAGCCAGTGTGCCTGCGCCAGTTTTTCCAATTCTGTTGCCACTGTGTTGCTGTTTCTGTTGCCACTGTGTTGCTGTGTCTGTTGCCACTGTGTTGCTGTTTCTGGGTCACTGCGTTGCCAGTTTTGGCGCTAGGTGCTTGTGCCATGGGCGCCAAGGGTCCCCATTTTCTGTTGCGTATTTTGCGAAAATTGATACTGGGTTTTCATGTCCAAGTTAAATGGCTCGTGCAAAACAATTTTTGGAGTCATAGGAGTTGTGGTTGGTCTTGGCCTTAGGCGCCTAGTCCATGGGCGCCAAAAATGCGTGGCACTTTTTGCCAAAATTTTTATTTGGTTCTCATATTCTGAGTATTTGGCTCGTACAAAATCAATTTCGAAGTAAAATGAGTTTCCTTGTGTGTTGGCCTTAGGCGCCTAGTGCCTGGGCGCTGTGTTCCCCTGCGCCAGTTCCTGGGCGCCAGCGCCTATGCGCGTGTTGCTGTTCCTGGGCGCCAGCGCCAGCGCCTATGCGCGTGTTGCTGTTCCTGGGCGCCAGCGCCCATGCGCCAAGTTTTGTGTTGCTCCTGGGCGCCCAGCGCCCTGCGCGAAGTTCTGTGTTGCTCCTGGGCGCCCAGTGCCCATGCACCAGTTTCCAGAATGTCTAAGTATTTTTCCTATTTTGTTTTTAATGTAACTTTTGACTCGGTTATCCAAATTTAACGGTTCAAAATGCGTTTCGAAGCTAATTTCAGTGTCTACCCAAATGTTCCAATTTTATGCAAAAATAAATTATTTTACTGGTGTTTCTGGGCTGAGGTGTTCAAGTGTCCAAATGGCAATTTTTATTCATTTTCCCTATGTCGTGTCAAATCCTAAACTGGCCTAATTGAAATTGGTATTGGTGTGAGTGGTGTTTGAGTTGGTGAGTGCATTATGGTGAGATTGGTGAGCAGAGGCTTCGGCCTAATCTTGATTGGTGAGCTGATTAATACAATGGTGAGAATATGAATTAAAATGGTGAGTTGAATTAAATGGTGAATTGATTGCATTGTGGTGTGTTGTGATGCATTTCCATAGCATCTCATGAAACATGTGCATTATTGGTGAGCAGAGGCTTCGGCCTAGTTTTATTTGGTGAGCAGAGGCTACGGCCTATTTGTATTTGGTGACGGATCCGACATGCATGTGCCCGTGGAGTTTGGGTTGCATTTCATGCATAACCATATATTGTGTAGTGCTGCTTGGAAATGTAATGTTGATGTGATTGTTGCCATTGTTGTGAATCGGTGTGCCTGGTTTCCTTTTTCCTATGCAGTGCTTAATTTCCATATGTTATTAATTATGAAAAGAGACTCACCCTACTGCTTTTATGTTGCTTCTTATGTCGGCAACGTGCAGGTAATAACGAGTGAAGGTTACCTTTACACCTTCGTTTGGTAGGAAGTGTCATGCTCTGATATGTAGCACCGGGGGGGCGTCTTATGCTTAAGTGTTATTGTCCTTATACTGTTAGACCATTTTGGTGATGTATTGGTTTTGTTTCGAACTTAATTATTATTCCGCTGCTGGTAGTGACTGTATTTAGTTGATGTGAACTAAACGGTTTTTCTTGTTATGGTGCTATGTATCATGTGGTTTTAATTGAACTATGAAAGTTGAAGTTTTTGATTTTAATGGAGTAAGTGTAGCACTCGCTTAAATTGTTTTCAAAAAAAAAAAGAAACTCTGATTTTATTAAATAGTAAGGTTACTAGAAAAGGGGTGTTACACAATCAACACTTGGAATGACCTTGAGAACAAGTTCTTGGAGAGATTCTTCCCAATCTCCAAGTTCATAAGGAAAACAGGTGATATTTCCAATTTTACACAGGGAGAGTCCGAATCGTTGTATGATTCTTGGGAACGATTTAAGCTACTACTCATGAAGTGTCCCGGCCATAGCATAGAAGATTTCCTACAGTTACAAACCTTTTGCCATGGGCTGAGACCACAAACAAGAATGATGTTGGATGCCTCAGCTGGAGGATCCTTAGGTACCAAGACTTGGGAAGAAGCCAAACAGTTGGTTGAAGACATGGCTTCCAATGAGTACAGGATCCAAAATGATAGGGGGGCTGTAGGAAAGAAAGGCGTGCTGGAGCTTGATTCAAACAGCGCGGTGTTAGCCCAACAGAAACTAATGACCATGCAAATCGAGGCTCTCACTAAGCAATTAGCGGCAGCGTGTGAAGTAGGTTCCAAAGCTCCAGCAACAGTACAAGCAGTGCAAGCAGGCGGGTGCAATTATTGTGGTAGGGAATCCCACGAAGGTGATTGTGCAGCTTATGGAGAAGTATTGGAACAGGCCAACTATATGGGAAACTTCCAAAGACAAGGCGGGAATCCATTTTCTAACACCTACAATCCAGGGTGGAAGAATCATCCCAACTTTTCTTGGAAGAATAATAATGAAGGCACGAGTTCCAACCAACAACAGTCTCAGGCACCTGTCAATCAACAGCAGAAACCACCTTCTCGGTTAGAGGATGCATTGACACAGTTTATGCAGATGACCAAAAATACCTTCCAAGCTCAAGAGCATGTAATGAAAAACATGGAGAAAAACCATGAAGCATCAATGAAAAATTTGGAGGTACAGATTGGTCAGTTATCGAAGCAACTTGCGGAGACATCCAAAAGTGGTTTCCCTGCCAACACTGTGGATAACCCGAAGAATGAGAATTGCAATGCCATCTATCTGAGAAGTGGTAAGGGGTTGGAACCGTCTGAAGTAACCAAGCCCCGGGAAAAGAAAACAAATGAAAAGAATGAGGAAACAAATGAAAAGAGTGAGGGAGCAGGGAAAGACAAACCTCAAGTGGAACCCAAAGAAACCCCATCGTACATGAAACTGCCCTATCCTCAGGTAAGCAAGAAAAATCAGAAGGATGAGCAGTTCTCTAAGTTCATGGGGGTGTTCAGAAGCCTCCAGATCAATATACCTTTTGCTGACGCCCTGGAAAAGATGCCGGTCTATGCGAAGTTCATCAAACAGCTATTGACCAAAAAGAAAAAGTTAAAGGAGAATGAAACGGTAGCATTAACAGAGGAGTGCAGTGCTATCATTCAAAATAAAATTCCCCCTAAGCTGAAGGATCCAGGAAGCTTCACCATTCCCTGTGCAATTGGTGATGTCACTATAGATAAGGCCCTCTGTGACTTGGGGGCAAGCATAAACCTAATGCCCTTGGGAATGTGGAAAAAGCTTGGGGGAGGTGAAGTCAAATCGACTCACATGACCCTGCAACTGGCTGATAGGTCAATAAGGCATCTGTATGGTATTGTGGAGGATGTCTTAGTAAAGGTTGGAAAATTCCTCTTCCCGGTAGATTTTGTGATTTTGCGTTTGGATGGTGACACTGAGGTCAAGAGTTCAATGGATGGGGAAAATGACATCCCCTTCATCTTGGGAAGACCTTTCCTAGCCACCAGTAGAGCTGTCATAGATGTGGCAGATGGGACTGTAAAGCTGAGAGTGCAAGATGAGGAGGTAACCCTAAAAGTGATCAAGGCAGCAAGAAAGGATGAGAAAAAGGAAGGGTGCTATAGTGTTGAGAAATCCAACATCAAAGCCAAAAACAGAATGCACATTCACTCGCCACCAGATAAGTCATCCAGCGAGTGGGTAGATCTAAAAGAAGTGGTGGGTGAGCCTAGCTGGAAATTCAATGGAGAAGGTTCTGAAGGAACTGTGAATGGGGCACTTAAGAAGCCAAAGGCTCCACCTGGGCCAATGTGAGACATCTTCTGAACCGTCAAGCTAGTGACGTTAAAGAAGCGCTGAGTGGGAGGCAACCCACTGAGGATTAATTAGTCCCCGGCAACGGCGCCAAAAACTTGTTGCGTTAAAAACACACTTAGAGCAAGTGTACTCTCTCGCAGAAGTAGTATAAAAGATATCGTCTCCACAGGGATTAATTAACAAGTACCAAACTACTTAAGATTAATTATTATTTAGACGAACGAATGTGTGGTTGTTATAGAAACTAAAATAAAAAGAAATAAATAGCAAGAATTAAAATGTAAAGATTAACCATTGGAGAGAAGCCTAGGGTCACGGTCTCACTTGCAAGTTTCGATTCCTCTATGTCTAATTCTACCTGAATCCCCTTATTTTATTCAATTACCAATCCCTTTACTAAAGCTATTAACCCGTTTGGTCATTCGCGATTAATATTCTTTTCCCTAAATTAACCCTAGTTTGGTCATGCTAGAATTTAAATCGAAGGAAAGCATAAGGTACAAAAAGGTTGAATGATTGGAAGACTAAATTAAAGTTTGGTCATTCATTAATTATAGTCTCAATTATCCTATAGGTCCACCAACTAATTGCAGTACGGTCGCTGATCAACTAATTGATTATGAACATGCAAAGGTTGTCAATCCTAATTATGTGATAAAAGCAATAGGATAATATCAATTGAAATAAAAACCAGGAATTCAAAGTATAAATTAAAACATAAAAAGGTCTCTAATCAAGCAAGATCCACCTAGACCCTAGAAGAGGATTTAGCTATCCATACTAGTCAAGAACATTGGAATAAAATTAGGAGTCATAAATTACAGAGATAAAAATAACCCGGATAGAGAAATTTCTGATCTTGAGAATTTAGTCTCCTTTTTCTGCTCCAGAGCTCTCTCACGGTGTCAAGAACGGGTACCAAAACTCTCTCCACTATTTGCCGGCACTACTGTTGCCGTCGACGTCTCTCCTGTTACTGTCGCGGCTCTTTCTTCTTTTAATTATGCAATATCGCTGCCTTTTTCTTTCACGCCCAGGTTCTCCTCTCCAGTTCAATTCCTTTCCAATTCAATTCCTTTTCAATTCCTTCCCTTTTTCAGCGGCTCCTCTCCTTCTATTATAAATTTTGCCTACCTTTTTGTCACGCCCATTACTTGGGCTTTTAAGCCAAATTGGCCATACGGCCCTTTTCTTCTTCAATTCCAATTGGGCCATGCGCCCTTGTCTAGTTCAAGCCCCTATATATATATATATATATATATATATATATATATATATATATGGTGCCTCTAAATTAGAATATTAGTCTTTTTTCATATTTTTCTCTTTTTTGCAAAATAAAGAGCAACGTAAGTCAATGATATATATTATTAGTAACAATTGCTCTAAAAAATGATCCAAAAGTATCTCTAAAAATGTATTAAATTGGAGTTTATCAATTACCTCCACTCTCCGGGAATTGGGTTGGCTTTCGCTCAAGTCAATGATCAAACAGGTTAACCAAAGCATGGTGAGAGAGTTCTATGCAAATGCCTACGGGGAGGAAGACAACAGAGTTTCAATGGTTAGGGGAAGAGAGGTGTCTTACTCTCCTGACACCATCAACAGTCTCCTCGGGCTACCTACTACTGCTGATTGTGCCATGATGGATGCCTGGGACAGCAGGGGGAGCACGATTATGAGGGTTTGCTGGGAGAGTTGTGTTGTCAAGGAGCGACGTGGGACAAACATCTTATCGGTCCGATTGGACAAACTTTTCCCCGCCGTTTCTGCAACATGGCTCTAAAGGCAATTCCTAAGGCCTGGAACAATTTTTTTAATCAGTCTGTCATTTCATGCTCCAACTCCACTGATGTCAAGACCAAGGTAGCCATGGGACTACAAGCTATCATGAGAGGCCAGAGGGTAAATCTGGGGAGAGCCATTTCAGCGAGCATTGCAGAGATCGTCAGATGTCCTAGGGCTCGATTGGGGCACTGGTCTATCATCCATGCTTTATGTAGACAGCAGGGCTGCGCGGAGTACCCAGACGATCTTCTAACTGACCCCAGGGAGGGCATCACAGCAGCATGGATCTTGAAGCAGCCCGAGGGGCCCATAGATGGAGCAGCACCACAACAGCCAGCACCTCCAGCACCGCAGCAGCCAGCAGGCCCATCTTACCGGGAGCAGTTTCAGACCGACTCCTCTTTCCAGTATGACCTCCTCATGGCCAGCTGGTGCGGGTCGTCTCTGTCATTGCAGCAGCAGGGCATAGATACTTCACATCTGGCATCATACAAAGTCCACCGTGCTGCTGAGGAGTATATGGCAGAGAACAGAGCAGCCGCCGCTTCATCTTCATCAGTACCCCATGCAGAGCAGCAGCAGGACCCCCAGGATCCACTTCTTTTAGGGGATGAGTATTTGGAGGAGCACAATTCATTTCCTTGAGCAGGAGGCTCAATTTATTTTACTGTTTTATTCAGACATTTTTACTCGCACTTTTGGTTGTATTTTGCCCTATTTTGACTTTATTTCGCACTTTGGTCTGTACTTATTATTATAACTTACTCTGTGATATTGGGGCACCACTGCCCTATATTTTGTTTTTGTTTTGTTAAAGCAGCTTCAATAGTGATGTTGTGTGGCATTTGGGGTCGCATGTTTGCATTTTTCCTTTTGACACTCGCACTTCAAGTTTTATCATCAAGTAATAGCAGGGGTCATGACAAACGTTGCGGAAGTTCTTTATCATCTGTGAGCAGCATCTCTCAAGTTCCATCTCTACGATCCCAACTGTGAGGTTTGAGCCTAAACACGTTCTCTCAAGTCATGCTTGGTTTTGCATTTGATTTTCATACACACTGAGGTATTTCTTTTGGCACCCCTGAGCCTTTCAAACCACACCTAATTAATGTTTATCCTCTGCTAACCCCTCTGAGCCTATTGTTAAAAATTGTATGCTGTTTCTCTGAAAATCATAGCCTAGTTAAGTCTTAACTTGGAGTAGGTAACAAAAGCTGTGAGATTGGGGAAATTTTTAAGTTTGGGGTTGCTCGTGGAATAGCTATAAGTTTGGGGTGGTATATAAGAGAAGGAACAAGAAAAGAAAAAATATATATGTATATATATATATATATATATACATCAAAAAAAGAAGAGAAAATAAATAAATAAATAAAATCCTTCTCTTGTTTTGTTAAATGCTTTGGGAAAATGGGTGAGTAAGTGAATTGTGTGAAATTGACTGAGAGAGAGGTAGGCTTAACTCCAAGTGCAACCTACTTATCCAAATGTATCCACCCTTACCTAAGCCCCGCTATAACCCTTAAAGTCCTCAAAATGTGTGTATGCATTTCATTTGTATAGAATGATATAGAACTCTGTCAAGCCTATGAAACGATGATGCAGGTACTGTGAATTGAGTGAATACCCGAAACACCTCAAGAGTGAAACACTGGTGAGATATGCGTACAGAGAAAACTTGAGAATGCTGTCTGCTTATGATTCGGTATTTCCAATTCAGTTGTTCTGTCACTGTATTAGGTTGATGATGATAGTTGATGTGCTGATGTGTTTAAGGTTGATGTATTATATGTAACAGCTAAATAGAAAGAAAAAAAACAGCCACAGTCTGAATTGATTGTTTGCTTGAGGACAAGCAAAAGTTTAAGTTTGAAGTTGTGTTGACTCTCAATCATATGATGTAAGTTATGCATTTTCATTGTATCACAGTCATTATCTGGGGATTTAGTCTAGTTTTAGATAATTGTAGTAGGAAGTTCATTTGTAAGTAATTCCTTCACTTTTGGAGCTAAATTGGACTCGAAGACCTCTAATTGGTTGTGGCATCATTCGGCGAACCAGACACTTGCCCGGAAATGCAGCAAAATGGAGGGATTTGATTTCTGTTCAATATCGCGTCGCGACCAGGAGGGTTCGCGACGCGACCAGGAGGAATTTTGCAAAGCCAGATGTTTCTGTCCTATTTCGCGTCGCGACCAGGAGGGTTCGCGACGCGACCCGGAGCAATTTTGCGAAGCCAGATGCTTCTGTCTTATTTCGCGACGCGACGGGCACGGGCCGCGTCGCGATGGTGCGTGAAAATTAGGGTTTTTAAAGCAGTTTCATCATTTTTTCTGAGAGACTTCGTCTTGGGATCTGAGCCACATTTTGGAGCAGCTGGAGGGTGCGATTTTGGGGCCTTCTCACCACTTGGGAACAAGGGATTGAAGGTTCTAATGTCTTCATTTATGTTTGTTTTCTATTTTATGTTGGTTTCTACTCTTAGGATGGATTGTAACTAATTTGCTTAGATTAGGGAGAGATGAATCTCCCAACCCTATCATGTGAACCATTGTTCTAATCAATTTAGTTGTTATTCGATTTACTTTGTCTAAATACCTATGTTCTTAATGCTTTTCAATTACATATGATAATTGTGATGATTCAGGCTAGTGATTGCATAGGAATATGAATTAGTAGCTGGAAATTGGGTAGTTAGATCACATGCTAGTAATCATCATAGGAATATGTGGTAGCTTATGTGAATTCATTAAAATTCTTAATCTTAATGCATTACCCTCTGGCATGACTCACCTAAGGAATTAGGGTAACTCTTAGGGTAATAGGGGTCTTGAGGCAAGGAATTGCCCTTGACCTTAATTAGTGAATTGAATCTAGAAATTGAATAATTAACTTGAATTGGCTAAGGTTCATGTGATAGGCGAGGTGAGAGGATTCGATCCCTAGTCGTTTTTCTCGTATTCTTAAATCACGTTTGTGTACTGTTACTGATTACTCAATTACCAAAACCTTTACAATCTAAGAATTTACAACTTTGCTACTGTTTTCAACGCGCAATCCCTGTGGAATCGACCGGTTACTTACCGTATTTTATTACTTGCGACGACATTTGGTACACTTGCCAAAGTCCTAACAACTGTACACTGATTTTGTTTTCGCGATAGCTTTTGATCGGGAACCCAATTGAGGTGTTCTAAGATGCGTTTGAAGGCTTATTCAGAGGCCTAACTGAATATTCAATTTAAAAGTTAAATTGAACTTTTTTTGAAGTTGTAAATTGTTTTGAAAAGCGGCGAATTAGTATGCGAGAGCAAAAATAGATTATGTTTATGATGCGAACTAAATGTTCAATTAACGGTCTAATGCAATGAACTAAATGTTCATAAGAAAGTAGATATATATATATATATATATATATATATTATATCGAGTTTGGGTGATGACCCATTGGTCTAAGATACTAGGCGGGGCAGTCATGATCCCCTACCCTAGGCTTCGTGCCAAGAGGAGAATGTACTATTGGTAAGGGGATTCACCGGGTTTAGCACAGGATTTGCAGTCAGTGTCGTGTTGAATTAAAATGCATGTGGTTATAATTAAACGACGAATGAAAGAAAGTCCTATAATACGGTTCACCGGGTTTAGCACTGGATTTGCAGTCGGTGTCGTGTTAATTTAAATAGGTTTCATAATTGAACCCAGAGTGTAGTTAGGGGTCTCGGTAGAACTCACTGAGATTGTATCTCACTATGTATATGTTGATGTTTTATAAAGGAACAGGGAAATTGGGGATCGAAGAGGCACGAGTAGATAATTACTCGTGAGGATGCTGAAGATTTAGCTTTTCTGTTTAAGCTTATCTTTCCCCTTGTTGTCTATGTATCATTACATTATATCCGTATAGGACGTAAATGTTATGTATCTTTATTCCGCTTTCTTGTATGATATTGAACACTGTAGATTGTTGATGGTTAATGGTCAGGGAACCGTTATGGTCTTGTTTATAAATTAAGACTGGATTGTTTTTATTCGTAGTGGTGTTCAGTATTTATACAGGAATTTTATATCTCTGATGTATTAGGGATGGTACACCTAGGAATTTCTGCAAGTTAGAAATATCGGGGTGTTAAAGTTGGAATCAGAGCAGTTCGACCTAGTAGGACTTAGTTTAGGGTTGAGTCGATTCCTTGTTGGTCCTTGTTGTAATTATACTTGTGATGCTAAGAGACATTGAGCCTGATCAACTTAATACTTAGTGCATCATAAGCGGAATTATGGCAAGATGATCAAGACGCAATCCTCAACCAAGACCGGAATCTCCAATCGGTGCATCCTCAGGCAAGGTGACATGACGGTGGAAGAATACATCGCTAAATTTGAGGGGTAGAGTATGCTCCAAATGAGGAATGGAAGATGCAGAGGTATAAGATGGGCCTTCGTGCTTATATGACTCATGGTCTTAGTTCTTATAATCTCACCAATTATGCTTCCTTAGTGCAACAAACCTATGTCACCGAGGATGATCTTAAAGAAAGTACTGGAACGGAAAGAAGGCATTTGAATTATCAACTCCGAATGCAAAGTCCAAAGATAATTTCATCAAAGGAAAAGCAGATGCAATTCTTCGATTCTTTAAAGGACAGTAGATGTTCTAACTGTGGAAGACATCACCAGGGCGATCGCCAGTAAAGATCAATCAGTGCTATTATTGTAATGAAGAGGGTCACTATGCAAATAAGTGCCCTGCAAGGAAGAGTTCCAAGGAGATACAAGAAGCTCTAGGGAAAGGACGAGTCAACACTCTAGATGCTTAGGCAGTTACAACTGCTGACAATTTACTGAGTGTCGTGTCCAGACCTAATCTTAGAGTCAAATTGTCCACTTGTCATAGGAGGTAAAAGTTTTGTCGCAGAATTTATTTGTTTGCTTATGAGAAGTATGAACATCATTTTGGGTATGAATTGGATGACTGTAAATCATGTTACAATCGACTGTGTTAAACTGGGAACGACCAACATCAGTCACAGAGATCGGGAGTTTCTTGGGTCTAGCTGGTTATTATAGAAGATTTATTCAAGGGTTCTCACACTTAGTTCTTCCACTTACTCGGTTAACTCGAAAGGGTCAACTGTTTACGTGGGATGCTGATTGTGAAGAATGTTTTAAAGAGTTGAAGATTCGGTTGACTTCTGCTCCAATCCTGATTCTTCCGGATCCGTCTTTGAAATTTCGAATTTATAGCGATGCTTCTGGGAAGGGTTTAGGATGTGTTCTCATGCAGAATCAACAAGTGGTAGCTTATGCATCCAGGCAATTGAAGGCTCATGAGGAGAATTATCCAACTCATGATTTGGAGTTAGCAGCTATTGTGTATGCACTGAAGATTTGGAGACATTACCTGTATGGGTCTCATTACAAAGTCTTTAGTGATCACAAGAGTTTAACGTATCTGTTTGATCAGAAAGAACTAAATAGAAGGAAGAGAAGTGGGTTGAGTTTCTGAAGGATTATGACTTCGAGTTGAAGTATCATCCAGGAGAGGCCAAGGTTGTAGCATTTGCGCTGAATAGGAAATCCATTCACATGGCAAACTTAATGAGGCAAGAAATGGAATTGTTAGAGTCTTTTAGATCTAAGTTTGGGTACATCCATAAGTTTCCACTTTGGTGGCGAAGTATTAGTTTGTTAACCTCTCCTTTGTGAAGATTAACAAAGAGATTGTATTATGAGATTCCGTTTGACAGGTCAAACGTAAATACGAATATGTAAGTGAGGTAACTGCTGTCTGAAATTTCCGAAGTGAAGCTTGGCGTGCGATATGGTAGTTTTGAAAAATCGTTTTGTGAAAACCCGCATGCTAAAGTTAATTTTGGGAACGAACCAAGAGGCTAATAAAATTTGATTGCAGAAAAATCCTAGGAGGATTACTTAGGTTGAGGGGGGACTCTCAACGCTATTGACTAATTTGGAAAGGAATCAGGTGCGTCGTTCGTAAAAACATCGTGAGGAAGTTGCAATAGAGGAAAAGGAGCTATGAGTTCTGTTTGATAGTTGTTTTGAGAACAACTGAGGTGATTAGCATTGTTTTCAAATTTATTTGATGTCCCCACGGTTTATTTCTATGTTTAAGGTCAAATTTTTTAGTAAAACCCCCATTCCATCTTTTTGAAAAGTTTTATCTCAAAATCTTGGGGGCGAATCAAGAAATTTCACGATAGACATTTCTCATATTACTCAAGCGAATTCCAATTCCAATTTCGCTGCGCTAGGGTTTCAGCTTGGGTGTCACCACCGGGGGGTGGGGCTCCCTCCCCACCGGCCTAGGCCCCCCCTCTCCCTCCATACTCCCCTATTTTGTCTCGTCCCCCTTCTCCCTTTGTTCCTCCTACCCGTCTAGCTTCTGAGGACGGCGTTTGGGTTGGATCTTTCTTTCCCCACCTTCTTTCCATCTCTCGTCCCGTCCTCACCTTCTTCTCCCTACCAAATTCATCCTCTGCTTTCCCTTTCTCGTTGTGGGTGTGTAGTGTTCAGATGCTGAGCCTTTGCATATGGTCTGCTTCAGCTTAATCGTAATCAAGCTTGGAGCTTTGCGGTTTTATCAGGTGTTTCGGATCTATTCTCTGCCTCGCCTTGTTGAATCGCTATCCGGCCATAGGTGTGGTGTGTAGGTCCTCTGTTCTTCGATCTGCGTGGGTTGTTGCGGCCTTATTTGCGTGGTTCTTGATTCCTGCGATTCTGCAGAGGATTTTCGGGAGCTGGGTTTCCTGAATCGATCTGCCTTGTGCTCTTCTGGATCTGGAGTGTTCTTTTTTTTCAGGGCTGGATCTTTGCGTCGTTCACTGCCTCACGGCGCCGCCTTCTCTGCTGGTCTGCTCGTTCTGATCCTGCGATTGTTCACGGTTCCTCTGCGCCGTTCAAAATAGCTTCCCCGCGGCGCTGGTGGTTTGGATCCGCCATTTTTGTGGATCTACGCGCCTTAGGAGGTTCATGGTGTGCCTCTGTTTCGCGGTGGCTTGCTGTTTTGAATCGCGAAGGGGTATGTGTACTGATCGCGATGGTGGCTGGTAGTTCGATCTTGTTCCTCAGTCACGGGTCCATCCTGATGCAGCTTCCTCGTCCCACGTCGTTGATCCCTCATGTTCGTCGTTGATTTGCTCATCGTCACTTGAAGTCATGCTTGGTTGTGTCACAGTGTTGGCTGGTGGCACAACACCGCGGTGGTAGCTAAATTTGACGACCTCGGTCCAGCTCGATCGTGTCGCGGTGTTGGCCGGTGGTTACTGGTGTTTCCGCGCCGGGAGTCAGGAGGTGTGCTGATACAGTGGGTGCTGATTAGGTGGGTTTTCTTTCAGATTTGGTTGGAATCCGGGTGTATTGGGTGGTTGCTGATGCGTTGCCATTGTTCTTTTTGCTTCTGAGCCCCTACCAAAACGTCCCCGGGCCTCCTCCTTTAACCTCGATCTTTGGGAGTGTGCTTAATGTGAGGATATTAAGGTGGTGCAGGGTGCTTGGCGAGTGCGTTCAGTGGGCGATGGATGATGGTTGTGTGTTCGGAATTTGGGTCCATTGGTCGACAGATTTCAGTTAGCAGTCCTCTTCATCGGGCTCCTCCCTTTTGCCTTCATCTTCGGAGCCCCTTCCCAATCGTCTCCTGGCCTCCACCTCTAAACCTCGATCTTTGGGAGTGTGCTTAATGTGAGGATAGTGAGGTGGAGCAGGGAGTGGGGTGGATGTGGGTGTTCAGTAGGCGGTGGGTGGAGTGTGGGGGGGTTCATCGCGTGTTGCCCTGCTTTCTTTTTCTGGTTGTCCTGGTCGCCTTAGAATTTCTTTTCTTAGAGTTCTTTGGTTGTTTTATTTTAGGAGCCTTTTTGGGCTTTCTATTACTGTCATCATTGCCAAGGGTTTTGGTCTAGTCCCCCCTTGTGGTTTGTCATGTTTTCTTTTTACTTTTAATAAATTCGGGCTTGCTGCCTGTTTGTTTAAAAAAAAGAATCAAGAAATTTCATAAATGACTTTTCCGTCACATTTTTCAATGTGTATGAGAAATGTTATAGATTTTAGAAAATTTGTTGAGAAGGTGTTTACACCCTTCGAGGAAATCGTGTTTGTTCTTATCTCGATCGAGGAGTACCAATATGTGGACCTCATTTTCCAACCTGTATTTCTATCAAGTGTCTTGTATTAGACCCGTTGATTTAGATTAATCAAAGTTGAGGTGTAAACGAGGATAAATGGAATGAAGCTTCAGAAGTGTTTTCAAACGTGATGCCGAGCCAATGTAGGCAAATGATGAGTTCCTCGTGTAGATTCATAACAAGAGAGTTCGGACTATAACCTTATAAGCCTTCTAGGGCAGTAGTGGATCATACTTGGAGATTGATCATGTGCCAAGTTGGGAAGATTTTCTACACTCATTTCGTTAATTCAAGATTGTGTTCCAGCAAATTAAGACCTTACTGAGAATGTCTATTCTCAGTTAGTCAATCGTTAGACTTGACGAAATTTTGAGGACAAAATTCTTTCAAGTTGGGGAGAATGTAACACCTCCAAAATAATTAACTGATTTTTTTTTAAACAAAAAGGAAAGGAGAAAATAATTAACTGAATTATTTGGATGTTAACCCAATTGAATTAATTTAGTACTTAATTGGTAAAATTATTGAGTGGTAAAGATAATTATTGGTTGTCTTAGGATCATTAACCGGTTAATTCGGGGCAAGGATGTTTTAGAAACAGAATTAGAGGTTAAGGGCAATGTGGTCATTTGACCACATTACCACTTATTATATAAAGAAATGAAAAGAAAGGGAATTAAGAAAGAAAGGAAGCGTTAAACAGAGGAGGAGAAAAGAGAAGGAAATGGAGAAAGAAAGAAAAGAATGGGTATGGAAGAAGAAGAGGAAAAATGGGATACTTTGGTTCATCAAAACGTCTTCTGTCCAACACGAAAAATGATCAGCGTTCCTTCCTCTTCAATTTGATGCCAACATCATCAACAACAACTCACTCTCCCTCAATTCGCCATTTTCGATTTTAAGAGGAAAAGGGAGGTTTTTGGTGGTTCAAACTGAAAGGAAAGCTTAGGATGGTGTTTAGGAGCGAGCTCAAGGTGGATTGCGCGAATATTGAAGTCCAATCACTACAACAGATTTCTTAATAAGTAGCGCTTTTTTTTCCCCATAAGTAGCACTTTCGGGCGCTACTGATGTTAGCGCTACTCTTGGTTGTTTCTCTTTGGTAGCGCTCAGGAAGCGCTCCTGAAAATAACACATGAGTAGTGCTTTTTATACGAAGCGCTCCTCATGACTAATGCGTTGAGGAATATCAGTAGCGCTTTATTTAAGAAGCGCTCCTCATTCAGTTTATATACGTAGCGCTTATGTAACTAAAGCGCTCCCTATCCCTAATTTTGTTTCAAATAAGTAGCGCTTATTCTCTTAAAGCGCTCCCTATTCCTAAGTTTTTTTTTCAAAAATGTTTTGCTTGTTTCTTCTATTGCCAGTATTACCAATTAATTACCAATTCTCAGCTGCTTCCCTGCATATTACCAATTACCAATTCCAGCATACAGATATCTATCCAACATATGTTTCAAACCAAATTCTATAAGAAGGGATGTCAAGTACCAAAATTCAACAAAATGCTCATGTACCAAAATATCAACAAATTTTACAACATATCCAATGAGGTACTATAAAATTTACACCAATTACCAATTCTCAGCTTCCCTGCAACCAGCAACCAGTTTTCCAGCATACAGATATCTATCCAACTATCCAACATATGTTTCAAACCAAATTCTATAAAGAAGGGATGTCAAGTACCAAAAGTCAACAAAATGCTCATGTACCAAAATATCAACAAAATTTACAACATATCCAATGAGGTACTATAAAATTTACATCAATTTCGATTTGCATGAATCAAATTGATAACATGACGACACCACTCTCCTCTGACCTCGGTGATTTCCTCATCAGACATTGGAGCTCCAGACACATATTCAGGAAAATACTGAAAAAAGAAAATAAACTTAAAATTAGTTAAATATCAATTAAATATTTAATTACTTGTTAAAAAACAAATTATCAAATTACATACATTGTTTGGGATTGTCATTTGTTGGCGAGTGATGATATCCTTCATAAATTTCATTACATGGTACCCGCAATCATCGCCATTTGATTGTTTGGGACCCTATGAAACAAAACATTAGTTATTAAATTTAATTAAATAACATATGCATAAGAATATTAATTATAAACTTACTCTTATTGCTTTCCATTTTGTAGAAGATGTTGATTTTCTGTACGAAGTCCTGACATTACGCAATCCCCAATAAGTTGCTAAAGCACTGAAACAACATCATATATATATATATATATATATATATATATATATATATATATATATATATATATATATAACTATAATCGAAATACATAGATAAACTAAAATATGAAATATGCAAAGAATATAATAACAAACCTATTAAATACTCCCACCAACTTGGGGTAGTTGTTGTAATGTCCCAGCAGTGAATCCAAATAGCAAATCAGGTCTTTTTTGGGATCAATCACCAACAATATCCAATGAGTCCTATAAAATTTTTGAATAATCAAATTAATAACAAGGATTATTTCACAAATACATATTATATACTACTGATATAGATTAAATCACTCACCCTAAGTTTATGGGTGCAAAAAACAAAGAATCACAGTTTAATTCATGCGATAGCGCCAAGCGTCGATCGAAATTGGCTTTCACTTCTACCTTGTTTCTTTCCATTTGTTCCCTGCACTTGTCTATATAGTCTTGTGGCATTGTTTTATCCAGAGGGATGTTAAGTAGAAAAGTAGTCTCAGGGCATATGAACACATATCTTTGTGTTTGTTCCGTTGGGACCAATATCTCATAGTACAAATACCTTTAATAAAAATGTATACAAATTAAAATAATAATAATAATAATAATAATAATAATAATAATAATAATAATAACAACAATAAAAAAATCAATAGATAAGTACCTGATATATGCTCTAATACTAGTCGCACTTGCCCACTCATGATCATATACCGCCTTGAGTTCCTCTTGATTCAAAGTTAACACTTGCTCCTCTCCAAAAATCCCTCTATCCATAAATGCCTCGATCATGGCGTCACTATCCAAGTGGTTTAACGCATGAATTTTTAAGTAACTGATAAAGTCCATGGCATTGCTAGAAGATCTGCCAGCAATAGACTGGAAATGTCGGGATTCAATCTCTTTCCCAGAAGCTTTAGATTTGCCAACATTCCCACCAACATTCCCACTAACTTTTGACTTGCCAGCATTAGAAGGTCGAGATCTTTCAACATTCCCACTAACTTTAGATTTTGTCCGTTGAGATACCTATATTTTTGAAAAAACAACTATTTAGTAACAAGTATAGTTGGAAATAAATATATTTGTTAATAAATTACTAACAAATATACTGTCACTTACATTAATGAGGTTTACTGGCCATGCCACAAAAGTACCAATTGCATCATCCACGGTCATGATCCCTATACTGTTTACTGGTACAGGCAAGTTTGCATCCCCCACAATTGCAACGTCAACTCTGACTCTTACATGATTTTCGGGAATGGGTAGATTGTGCAATAAAGTGCCCAGTTCATTACAAATTAAACCCCTTGCAAC
Organism: Astragalus membranaceus; assembly: GCA_039519185.1. NCBI lineage: Eukaryota > Viridiplantae > Streptophyta > Magnoliopsida > Fabales > Fabaceae > Astragalus > Astragalus membranaceus. Next base: position 25,725,573 of record CM076846.1, read on the forward strand.
TAATTTAGGAGGGTTTGATATATATAGTTTACAATCATTATTGTTACCCTAAATCAATGATAAACAAAAATTAGAATATGAATAAATTGATGTAATATGTACAAAGAAAAGAGAATTTAAAGATAAATACCTCATTAGACGCAATGGTACAACTATCTCTGAAGCTATCTAGCTTAGGGGATGGTTGATCAATCCTTGGTCCAACTCTATCTCTTAAATCGGCAACTTCATCCATTAGCTTGAACACCAATTGCTCCAACTGTCTTTCTTTAGTTTCTTTTTTTTAGGCCTATTTGGACCCCAAAAAGATGTCGGAGTAACACCAAATCCAGTACCCCTCACACGACCCGAATACTCTTCAAGTTCCAAAGCACGGCTAAGGATGTCATTCCCACCATCAAAATCAGTTGTTTGTCCTTGTTCTACTGATTGTGATATGGTCTCCTAATTCACAATAAGTATTAAACATTATTAGACATTATAACTATAATCAAAATTACGAAACAATTTTAATTTTATCGTACTTACAATTCTTTGAGACACCTCTTTCGTTTTTGGATCTTTAATCACACCATCTTTGCTTACTCGGGCTTCTAGCCACAAAACATGCCGGTCAACGGATTCTTCAGTTGGATCTTTCCCCACCTCCACTAGCTGTTAAAATTTACCAATTGTTAATAAATATATCAAAAGATTGATTAATAATAGTAAAAGTTGAAATAAAGGATGTTGTCCTTACCATTCTTTCTTCAATGTCTTGATAACCCTTAACACCGCCTCTATAAGGGTAATCAGGACTTTTTGCTCTCTCTCGATTTTCATTGCATAATGTCTGTATAGACACATAAATATACATTAATTAATGCATAATAATTGTCAAATATAGTTAAGTTAAAAGGTAATTGTACAAACCAAGAAGTCTTCATCTTCGGTGCGTTTGGTTATAAAGACATTCCAATCCTCCTGATTTATAATCTCACTATATAGTGGTGGGGGATGGTGTAAGAGGTTCCCTTCATCATCTGTCATCCATTTATTCTTTAGAGTAGTTCTGAACTTCCTATGTAACTTTCCAGCTTTCATAAGACAGAATCCTTTCCGAGACTCATCAACATCAAAATAAGTCTGCTTACACACAACAATGAAAATATTATCAATATATGGTTACATGATTATATAAGAAGATAACTATATATATTCAAAATTATATACCTGAATCATACACCATAGCTCCTCTTTGAGTCTTTCCAAAGCGAGATTACGTTTATCATTCCATGTATTGATTGTAATCGGTACCGTTTGCTTCACTTTAGTACCAATGAAAGTACTCAACTGTTTACCATTTCGACCAATTGGTTGGCCTTTAACATTCCATTGGACCTACATTATTACTTACGTAAATTAGATAACAAATAGTTTAAACTAAGTTATAAATTTAGTTAATTAGTATATATCTTACCGGAAGTTTTGGAAGTCCTTTACTTTGCCGGTTGATGATATTCTTTTTTACGGTCATTCCACGGCGAGTGGCCTTTTTTGGGGGCTCATGATCACTCGCATCAGCACTATCATGCCCACTATCATCGCTATGCAATGTCATCTGATCTGCGATATATTAATGAAAAAGTAACTTAATATATACAATTTGAAGATGAATAAAGAAGAGACAAGCAAAATAAGTCTAAAAGTAAGTTAGATTACCTTTTCCTTTTCCTCAATACAGTTTTATTTACAATTTGTTTATTCCTATGATATTTTTCTTTTCGCTTCTTGGTACTTTGTTTTCGACGAAGCGTGATTCCATCACTATGATCTTTTCTAATATACACAACATCCTCTTTTGAAGTAGTTTCCCCTAGTATTGGTTGTGATGTCCCAAAGAAAGGGTCATCCTCAATATCAACATCTTCGGGTGCTTTATCACCAATATCATTAACCAATAGTTTTTTGTTTGTCAATAGAACAATGGACCAATTGATATCAACTGGATCAGTGACATAAAACACTTGTTGAGCTTGCGAGGCTAAAATAAAAGGCTCATCTTTATACCCTAACTTGTTGAAATTCACTCGCATGAACCCCGACTCATCAATATGTACACCATTATTATTGTCAGCCCACTTACATTGGAACACAGGCTCACGAAAAATATTGTAATCCAACTCCCATATTTGTTCAATGACTCCAAAGTATGACATATTCGCATAAATGGGATTTTTGTCTTTGGCACCTGATGTATGCATAGATTGAGCTACAAGAGTCACCCCACTATTTTGCATTTTACTCTGATCATCTTGGTTTTTTGTATAGAATGTGTACCCGTTTTGTAAATAGCTGGTGAAAGAGAAAACATGTATATTTGGACCTTTTGCTAACCATCTCAATCTATCAGAAATCAAGGTAGGATTCGAAGCAAACTCTAAAGAAATATGATTTCTTAGCCACACTATGAAACTCCTATTGTGTTCTTTTCTTAGCCAAACTTCACCTTTACTTGGGTAATCACTCTTAAGCATGTCCATATGCGTTGCAACATATGAATCAACCTCACTGTCATTGTGCAGAACATATAAGTGTGCTTGCTCCAGAATCCTCCTTGAGACCATCACTAGTTTGCTTCCTGTCATTCCTTTACAAACGCTTCTTGTGTGACGCTCTCTTGGTAGCCCCACAGAATATTCAACACTAGATAGATAGTCGGTGCAGAACTCAATAGCTTCTTCGACTATGTAGCGCTCAGCAATACAACCCTCAGGTCGTGATCGGTTTTTAACATATCCTTTTAATATTTTCATGTAACGTTCAAAAGGGTACATCCATCTCATGTAACATGGGCCACACAATTGTGTCTCTCTAACCAGATGAACTGTTAGATGAATCATTATGTCAAAGAATGAAGGTGGGAAAAACATCTCAAGTTCACATAATGTGACAGTAATTGATCTTTGCAACGCTGGCAACTTTCCAGGGTCAATCACTCTACTACAAATCGCCTTAAAGAAGAAACAAAGATTAGTTATGGCCTGACGCACTTTGTTGAGCAAAATGGATCGTATACCAATGGGTAACAAATTCTCCATGAGAACATGACAATCATGGGACTTTAGAGACTTCAACTTGAGGTCTTTCATCGATACAAGGTTTGTAACATTTGAAGAGTACCCCTCTGGAACTTTAACTTCATGAAGAAACTTACAAAAGATGATTTTCTCCTTCTTAGATAGAGTATAAGCTGCCGGAGGTAGATATGTACGTGTACCCTTCTTTATCGGACCCAATTCGGGTCTCAACCCCATACTAACTAAGTCCAACCTTGCATTGATGGTATCTTTAGTCTTTCCTGGCATATTGAGTAAGGTACCAATGACACTTTCGAAGACATTTTTTTCAACATGCATCACATCAATGAAATTTCTTACATGTAATGACTTCCAGTATGGCAACTCAAAGAAAATCGACTTTTTCTTCCACCCTCGTTTGGCAAGCTCTCCTGCAAAAGGCTTCCCAAATTTAATGTTCAAATCTTTCACCTTTTCAAAAAGCTGTTCACCTGTCAAAGGTGGGGGGGCTTTACGGGTTTCTGAATTCCCATTGAATGCCTTTCTCCACAGTCGATACTGATGAGTTGGAAGCAAAAATCTACGATGACCAAGGTAGATATTCTTCTTACCATGTTCCAACCACATCCAATCTGTATTATCTTCATATATAGGGCAGGCACACTGACCTTTGTTACTGTAACCAGATAAATTGCCATATGCTGGAAAGTCATTAATTGTGCCAAAAATCATAGCCCTTAGGGTGAAACTCTCTTCTCTGAACCCATCATACACCTCTACGCCAGTCTCCCACATTAGCTTCAAGTCTTCAATCAAAGGAGCCAAGTATACATCAATATCATTTCCCGGTTGTTTAGGCCCAGAAATTAACAAAGACAACATCATATACGTGCGTTTCATACAAAGCCATGGAGGTAAGTTATAAACCGCCAAAATCACGGGCCATGTACTGTGAGAGCTACTCTGTATACCGTATGGGTTAAATCCATCAGCAGACAATGCAAGTCGAAGGTTTCTTGGTTCCTCCCCGAAATCAGGATAATCAATATCAATTTTTTTCCATTGCGGAGAATCCGCCGGATGTCGTAGCAAGCCATCTTTAATCCTTTCATCCTCATGCCAAGTCAAGTGTTTTGCATCTTCTGAATTACGGTACATGCGCCTAAATCTAGGAATTATAGGAAAATACCACAACACCTTTTCTGGAGCAGATTCTTTCTTCTTATACCGCGATGCATTACATTTAGGACACGACTTTAACAAGGAATGTTCATTCCGAAATAATATACAGTCATTGGGACAAGCGTGTATCTTCTCATAATTCAAGCCAATTGACCCTAACATTTGTCTTGCATCATACGTCCGAGAAGGGAGCACATTATCCTTCGGCAACATATCTTTCAATAGTGCGAGTAATTCAGTAAAGCTCTTATCCGTCCATCCGTGGCAAGTTTTCAAGTTATACAACTTTATCACCGCCAATAATTTTGTGAACTCAGTACAACCCGCATACAAAGGTGTCTCTGCATCGGTTATCAACTTCTCAAACTTTTGAGGGGAATCATTAAGATCATCTTCAACTGCCTTTGTCATCTCTTCAAGTTGGTCGCCATCAAATCTATATTTTTCGGAATTATTATTCATATTCGAAGATTCACATCTCTCGAAATTATTATTCATATTCGAAGATTCACCTCTTTCCTCACCGTGCATTGTCCAACAAGTATAACTTTGATCGATCCCGTAGGCCCTTAAATGTCCTGCAAGCTCAACTGCGGTAACTGAGTTTACATAACAACACTGTAAACATGGACATTTGATATTCATAGAAGTTCCCAATCGTCGAACAGCAAAGTTAACAAAATATTCTACTCCATCGACATATTCCTTCGAAAAACGATTTGCAGACATCCACTTTCGATCCATATTTAACCAATATTATCGCGTCTAAGAGAACTTCCTAATATGAACAAACATGTATCAAAATTCAATGACTAGTAAAATGTTTTTAAAACCAGAAAATGGTGAAGAAGGCTAACATCCCCAGCCCTCAATCACAAAAACAACCTTGCAGTTTGCACACATTACAGTTGCACTGAGAAAATAAAAGAAAAATTATCAAAATAATGTGAAAGCTAAGAGTAACTTACGAGACAGCAAGGGAGGACGAGCTGCGGCAAGGGGAGAAACAGAAGCAGCAAACGAGACAGAGTGAGTGAACTGGGGAGGGAGGCGTCGTTGGCTTGGTCGACGACGCTGTTGACGGCGGCGAAGAGGAGGCGATGAGAGTGAGCGAACAGAGGAGGGAGGCGCGCGACGTTCAAGGAGAAACCGTAGCAGCAAACGAGAGTGAGTGAACAGGGACGGCGCTGTTAACGGCGGCGAAGGGGAGGCGATGAGAGTGAGTGAACAGGGACGGGAGGCAGTGAACGACAGCGCTGGAGAGTGAGTGAACAGTTAGGTTTCAACGGGAAGGAGGAAAAATAAGGAGGAAAGGAATAATATTTTAGACATAGGGAGCGCTCGCGAAACAAGGCGCTACTTATTGTGGAGGACGCGTAACACATAGGGAGCGCTTAAACCACGAAGCGCTACTCATTGTGGAGGACGCGTAACACATAGGGAGCGCTTGAACCACGAAGCGCTACTCATTGTGGAGGACGCGTAAAACATAGGGAGCGCTCAGAAAAAAAGCGCTCCTCATTGAGCTTCCGTGTTAGAAATAGGGAGCGCCCGATAGAAAAGCGCTCCTCATTGAGCTTCCGTGTTAGAAATAGGGAGCGCCCGATAGAAAAGCGCTCCTCATTTGGCGATCTTTTTAATTTATTCTGTTGTAGTGAATTTGGGATTTTTGAAGAATCAAGAGGTTAGGGTTCAATTTGGGTTAATGGATGAATTGTGATTTGGAGGTTGAAGATGATGAATAGTACTTTATAGAGGTCTCGTGATTGAGTGGAAAGATTGGAAGCGGATATGGGCGTTGTCGGAGCGTGGAAGTTTATGCGGGGATTGTTCGTGTGGTTATGTGGAGATTTTGAAGTCTAGGTGATTTCAGCTCGGTATCGACTCTCGCTTCAAGGGTGAGTTTTACTCACGCTTATGATTATTTCGTTTTACAATGAATTTTACCTTGATTGATTTCGAAAGATTTTGAGTTGAAAACCGTTATTTCAAAATATATCGTATTTTGATAAAATTCTTTTAGATTGAGTTTTTGATTGATTTGATTGATTGTGTGATATTGATTGAATCTGTTTTGTTGGTTGTTTGATCTGTTTTCAATCGGAACGAGAATTGAAATTGAGCGGAAGAGCGGATTTCGCGAGAAACCGGAAAATCTGGACTTTTCAGCAGACGGTCGCATCGCGACTCGTCCTCATCGCCTCGCGACCAGGCATGTCTTTGCAACGAAAATGAATCTGTTTGTTTTCGTGTCGCGACGGAAGCAGTTCGCGTCGCGACGCTTTGCAGATTTTCAGCAACTGTACACTGATTTTGTTTTCGCGATAACTTTTGATCCGGGAACCCGATTGAGGTGTTCTAAGATGCGTTTGAAAACTTATTCAGAGGCCTAACTGAATATTCAATTTAAAAGTTAAAATGAACTGTTTTTGAAGTTGTAAATTATTTTGAAAAGCGGCGAATTAGTATGCGAGAGCAAACATAGATTATGTTTATGATGAGAACTAAATGTTCATTTAACGGTCTAATGAAATGAACTAAATGTTCATAAGAAAGTAGATATATATTATATCGAGTTTGGGTGAATACCCATGGGTCTTACATACTAGGCGGGGCAGTCATGATCCCCTACCCTAGGCTCCGTGTCAATAGGAGAATGTACTATTGGTAAGGGGGTTCACCGGGTTTAGCACAGGATTTGCAGTCGGTGTCGTACTGTGTGATACACTGGGTTTAGCACAGGATTTGCAGTTGAATTAAAATGCACGTGGTTATAATTAAACCACGAATGAAAGAAAGTCCTATAATACGGTTCACCGGGTTTAGCACTGGATTTGCAGTCGGTGTCGTGTTAATTTCAATAGGTTTCATAATTGAACCGAGAGTGTAGTTAGGGGTCTCGGTAGAACTCACTGAGATTGTATCCCACTGTTTATATGCTGATGTTTTACAGAGGAACAGGGAAAGTGGAGATTGAAGAGGCACGAGTAGATAATTACTCGGGAGCATGCTGAAGATTTAGCTTTTTTGTTTAAGCTTATCTTTCCCCTTGTTGTCTATGTATCATTACATTATGTCCGTGTAGGAAGTAAATGTTATGTATCTTTATTCCGTTTTCTTGTATGATATTGAACACTGTAGATTGCTGATGGTTATTAGTAAGGGAACCGTCTTGTTTATTAATTAAGACTGTTTTGTTTTTATTCAGCAAAAATTTGTAGTGGTGTTCAATATTTATACAGGAATTTTATAACTCTGATGTATTAGGGATGGTACACCTAGGCATTTCTGCAAATTAGAAATACCAGGGTGTTACATTAATTGTTATCGAGGTCATGATTATGAAGTGGAACGTTATGTTCATACAAGTTAAAGTTATTTTCTTAAGGAAAAGAAAGATGGCATATGTATAATTATATACGTATATCAAGGGTGACGGCCCTAAGGATTAGCATACTAGTGGAGGGGAAGTCATGATCCCCAAAACTTAGGCCCCGTGAGGTTTGCCCGCTAGCCAGTGGTTAGTGGATTGGGTTCACCAAAATCCATAGAAAAATAAAGAAAGTGGCTCGCGGTGTTGTGCTAAGTTAAAGAAAAAGAATTGTACGTAGTCATCCAAAATTGGGCTACGGACAATAGAAGCATAAATGCTAAGTAAAAGATGAAGCACATAGCTATCCAAAATCGGGCTACGAAAGAATAAAGTATAATGAACCGCTAGTATTAGTAATGGGTCTCGATAGGACTCGCTGAGATGGTGTTTATCTCACCCTTTATAATTGTGGTTTTTTACAGAGAAACAGGGAAAGGCAAAGGCGAAGAAGCACAGTTAGACGGTGTGCCTTATAGAGTTGTTGAAGATTCTGTTTTATGTTTATACCTTGTTTCCCTTTATGCCATGTTTCCCTTACTATCTATTCCTCACATAAAACCCCACACCACTCGATATATAATATAGAAATCAATGAATAAAATCATCATTCAAGCACCATGAAATAATTAAATGGTTTAATCATCATATAATTAAATTAATTATTTTGGGATGCTACATTACACCCCAACTTGAAAAACATTTATCCTAAATTTTTTGTCAAGTCTTACCTCATTGAAAGAGATACGAAGAGTGAGACCGCATATCATCCTCGAGTTCCCATGTTGCTACTTCGGGTGAGAATCCATGCCAAACAACCTTGACAATCGAAATCGTTCTAGTTCGGAGTGTCTTTTCACCACATTCTATGATTTGACTTGGATGCGGTTGGAAAGTAAGATCGGGTCGAAGATCAACCACCTCAAAATTTAGCGGTTGATTCGGATCTAATACATACATTTGCAGTTGGGACACATGAAACACATCATGAAGGTTTGACAAAGATGGCGGCAGGGCAATACGATATGTGACTGGTCCAATTCTTTCTATGATTTGAAATGGTACAATGTATCGAGGACTAAGCTTCTTGGTTCGTAGTGCCTGGCCAATACCCGTTGTAGGAGTAACCTTAAGGAAAACATTATCTCCTTCATCAAATTCTAATGGTCTTCTCGGTACAATGCCTCATACGCTGCCATTCCGATGCTGGAATAATATTTGTTATTGTAAGAGAATTCCACCAATGGAAGGTGTCTTCCCATTTGCCACGCTATCAAGCACACAAGCTCGAAGCATGTCCTCCAGGGTCTGAATAGATCCTTCTTCTTCTTCTTCTTCTTCTTCTTCTTCTTCTTCTTCTTCTTCTTCTTCTTCTTCTTCTTCTTCTTCTTCTTCTTCTTCTTCTTCTTCTTCTTCTTCTTCTTCTTCTTCTTCTTCTTCTTCTTCTTCTTCTTCTTCTTCTTCTTCTTCTTCTTCTTCTTCTTCTTCTTCTTCTTCTTCTTCTTCTTCTTCTTCTTCTTCTTCTTCTTCTTCTTCTTCTTCTTCTTCTTCTTCTTCTTCTTCTTCTTCTTCTTCTTCTTCTTCTTCTTCTTCTTCTTCTTCTTCTTCTTCTTCTTCTTCTTCTTCTTCTTCTTCTTCTTCTTCTTCTTCTTCTTCTTCTTCTTCTTATAGATACAAATACTTGTATCTAGACTAAATTATTTCAAATACATGTACTTTGAGGCTTTAGGTTTTGGGGCAAGGGTAGTATATTTTAATTGTGAACTTTATAATATAATATAATATATAATAATAAATAGTAATAAAAAAAATTAATTACCCAAAAGATGGATTTCCTTCGGGCCACATGAGGTCAGTGAAGGCCTGAGTGGTAGCTGGCACATTAGCATCATCAAGCGCAAAAGTTTCACAATTGGGAATGCAACAAGTTTTTTTTTGGTATCCCCTATAAGGAAGTGGGCTATATAATTAATAATAAGATTTGGGTTGTTACATTTTTGAAGTTGTTCCTCATGTATTTTGCCTATAATTTTAAATGAAATGCACTAGTTTTTGCTAAAAAGAATTCAAGTATGAGGTGTAAAGATATGGACTATATAAATAACATTAATCATTTAATCAACCAAGATTAAACTAATAAAAATTAGAAATCGGAACACCTATTATTTGTTTTGTGAATAAAAGGAGCTCAAAGCCCAAACCAAATTACACAACAAACAATCTGGCAGTACAAACTTCTGTAACATCAATATAAACAAGGGGGCAGAACACCCGATTCCATTTACATAAATTTGTTTTGAGTTTTAAAGAACTGGAAAGTATTTATTTCGTAACACGATATATAAATTGATTTTATTAATGATAATATTTGATATCATCTATAAATATTTAAAAATATTTAAATAAACAAAATTGAGTTTATATTTATTTTTTAAATTTCAAAATATAAAATACTTATACCAAAAATGGGCACGAGTTGCATAGGATACTCGATTACACAAAAAAAGGGCGCGAGTTAATTGACTAGTATAAAACAAATAAGAGCAACTGCATGGAACATAAATAATTCGCATAATTTATGAGAGCAATATCTTTTATTTGATTGGTTTTATTTCATGGTAAAAATCATTTTCTTTATTCTACATTACATAAAGGGATATTGCCTGATAAGATCAAAGATTTATCCCTGCATATTCTTCAAGAACCTTATGTTCTTTACTATTTGTAAAATGATAATCTATGTACTCCACATATTTGAATGGGCGGAAAAGGAGAGGGTTCTCTTCATCCACCAACTCAGGGGGCACCTTAATGACCATATCTTCCTTTGGCATAGTAAAAAACACAAATGAGTACCTCACTTCATCACCATGTATCACCACTCTGTGTTTGGCTGCTTGGAGTCTCCCATTGCTCCATGCCTATCAATTCGTTATCGGCATATTTAATTATAAATATTTGATTAATGCTCTAGAGGAATATAAAGTCAATATAAAAGTAGCTAGTAGTTATATAAGTATACTAAAAATACTCTCTTTAATACTCTCTCTCCAATACTCATCCAATGTGATTTAGTGAAAATCATGTGGAACCACAAATTGGACCCACATGAATTTCACTCAGCCATAAATGTGTATTGATGAGAGAGTCTTGCTAACAATTCTCATACTACAATTAGGATCTTCTACACTGTTAATAAAAAATCAACATTATTTATATTATTACTTACCCTCAACATGTCACCAAAAATGACTAGAAAGCCTTTTGAGGGAATCTTCACATCAACCCATTCGCCTGATTTGTTAAACAACTGAAGGCCTTGGACGTCATTTTCAAATATAATGGTTAAAGTATTTTTGTCAGTATGAGGTACCATGGAAATTTTTCTAGGAACTTCATACTTGACCATTCGTGAATCACTAAAGCCCCCCAAGCCTTCAACTTCCAAGTTGTAATGTTGTGGAAGACCATAACCCTCCACAATCATCTTCTGGATAACAGAGCCCAATTTCAGTATTTTTGAGCTTATGGAGATCAATGTTTCACTGCATACATCATCATCATCACCATCATCAACAATTAATGCCATTAATTCCATTTTCAAGGAAAACAATTTGAAACTTAAAACATATGCATGAGATTAGTTGTAATTATTTGTCTCTTAGTTTAAGATGAATTGTTTTAGAGGCCTTCAAGTAAGGACTTCTTATAACTGTTTGGCTTTATTTTATTTTCTTGGTAGGGGTATTGGTATAGTCCTCCCCCTCCCCTGTTGTCCTCTCCTTTGTCTTACTTCTTTTTTCTCTTTTTTAATACAATTAAGGGGAGTACTCCTTTTCCTTCATAATGTTTCTTAACGTCAGAAGGCTTTGATGAGGCTTCTTCTCTTCTTTTTGCAAAAAAAAACAAAAAACAAAAATTATTACTCTCTCCCTCCCAACATATAGATACGAATACTTGTATCTAGACTAAATTATTTCAAATACATGTACTTTGAGGCTTTAGGTTTTGGGGCAAGGGTAGTATATTTTAATTGTGAACTTTATAATATAATATAATATATAATAATAATAAATAGTAATAAAAAAAATTATTTACCCAAAAGATGGATTTCCCTCGGGCCACATGAGGTCAGTGAAGGCCCGAGTGGTAGCTGGCACATTGGCATCATCAAGCGCAAAAGTTTCACAATTGGGAATGCAACAAGTTTTTTTTTGGTATCCCCTATAAGGAAGTGGGCTAGAATGCTTCCTCTTGATCTCCTCAGGTAGATCAAACAATGTTTTGATGTTAATGAACATTTTCTCACGTAATTCACTTGGGATCTCATCACACACCAATAAGAAACAACCATGCCTCTCACCAGCTTCTCTCACTTTCTTGCTTATTTCTTTCCACCCTTCACTCCCTTCTTCAAATGTATTACACCCAAAACTCAGAATTGGGATCATCTCACTACTCATTTTTTCCTTAATTTCTTTCTCTTTTTTTGCACTGTCTCTATGTGAATTGCTCTCACGCGATGTTCTACTATATATACACAATGATTTGGTCAATCGTCATAGAATCCTATTTTAAAGTAGTAAAAAAGAAGGCATATTGAATGTATTGTTATTATGAGTCAAAAGAAACTCTTTTATTAATTACCACTTATGGTAGATTGAAAATATATTTAAAATCAAAGGTAAAATTAAAAAGACAAAAAATAAACTGAAGTATATATATATATACTTCAACCATTGTATTAAAATTAACAGATCCGGTTGTTTCATTAATTACAAGATCTCTTGTGATATTTAATTAAAAATGAAACAATCCTAGGAGATCTCGTAACTAATATAGATGATTCAGTTGAGAACACTTGGTTTATATGATAAAGGAGACATTTAATTATAACCGTTGTATTAAAATTAACAGATCTGAAGTATCATTAACAAAATCTCTTATCATATTTAATCTAAAAGGTAACAATCCTATGAGATCTTGTAACTAATATAGTCGCCTCAGTTGAGAACACTAACTTATAATGAGAAAGGAGACATTTAATTATAAACATTGTACAAAAATTAACAGATCTGATTGTATCATTAATTAAAAGATCTCTTGTGATATTTAATTAAAAAGGTAACAATCCTAGGAGATCTTGTAACTAATATAGACGATTCAGTTGTGAACACTTGATTTTTATGATAAATGAGACATTTAATTATAAAAGTTGTATTAAAATTAACAAATCTGATTATATCATTAATTACAAGATCTCTTGTGATATTTAATTTAAAAGGTAACAATCCTATGATATCTTGTAACAAATATAGATGACTCAGTTGAAAACACTTAGTTATTAGAAGATTGGATTGTATCATTAATTACAATATCTCTTGTGATATTTATTTAAAAAGGTAACAATCCTAGGAGATCTTGTAACTAATATAGACGACTCGGCGAGCACACTTGATTATTATGAGAAAGAAGACATTTATTTATAACCATTGTATTAAAATTAACATAACCGATTGTATCGTTAATTACAAGATCTCTTGTGATATTTAATTAAAAAGGTAACAATCCTAGGAGATCTTGTGATATTTCTCATGCATCTTTCGACGCGGATCACCAACCTTATAGTTCTTAAGAGTTTTTACAAAACATTCATTTTTATAGTCCAAACCTTTATTCTTGATTCTAGCGGCAAGACAACAAGTACCAAATGAACAAGCAAGTAACAAAAACAATAGTCCTCACCACTCACTAGGTGTTTACATTCAAGAAATGTATCACTCGTGTATATCACTCAATTATGTATTTTTCTATAATGTTCACTTTAGCCTTTCTCACTCCCTAATGCAACTCTCCAAGTTCTTAAAACAAACCAAACAAGTCTCAATCAAGTTTGTGGAAAACCTCTACAGAATTGAAACAAAACACACATGAAAGTTATCATTCAAGAGGCCAATGAAGATAAGAAAAACTTCGAAGACAAAAAAACAAAGGAATATTAAAGAAAAGAAAGATAAGACTAAGAAATGTTAAAATAACCGTAATTCGTTAAAAATGTGTATGTTTGGGTTATGATATGTGAAGTCTCTAAGTTAAGTAAATTGCTATAAATCGATAGTAATGACGAGAGAGGAAAACCCTAAGATATGATAAAGAGATGGACTATAAGTTCATCAAGGTTAAGTTTGAGGTTAATTGTTATCGAGGTCATGATAATGAAGTGGAACGTTATGTTCATACAAGTTAAAGTTATTTTCTTAAGGAAAAGAAAGATGGCATACGTATAATTATATATGTTTATAAAGGGTGATGACCCTAAGGATTAGCATACTAGGGGAGGGGAAGTCATGAGCCCCAAAACCTAGTGGACAGGGTTCACCAAAAGCCATAGAAAAATAAATAAAGTGGCTCGCGGTGTTGTGAAAAGTTAGAGAAAAAGAATTGTACGTAGTCATCCAGAATTGGGCTACGGACAATAGAAGCATAATTTTATGCTAAGTAAAAGATGAAGCACGTAGCTATCCAGAATCGGGCTACGAAAGAATAAAGTATAATGAACCGCTAGTGTTAGTAAGGGGTCTCGATAGGACTCACCGAGATAATGTTTATCTCACCCTTTATAATTGTGGTTTTTTTTACAGAGAAACATGGAAATGCAAAGGTGAAGAAGCACGACTAGACGGTGTGAATTATGGAGTTATTGAAGATTCAGTTTTATGTTTCTGCCATATTTCTCTTTGTTGTCTTTGTAATTTTGATTGTATAACTATTACTCACTAACAATTGTAAATAGTTTCCTCTACTTATGTTTTGGGATATTGAACACAAGGTTGTAAAAGTTTATAAGTCATAAGACTTAATTACTTTATGTTAGTTTAATGGAATTGAAGTGACTGCTTGGATGTTTATTCAGGAATTTTTTTTAGTTGTGTTCAATATTCCATACAGGAAGCCAACTCTGATGTATACCACGCTGTGCATCTTAGTGTTTCTCGGTGTTAGAAATACTGGGGTGTTACATTTTGGTATCAGAGAAGTTCGACCTTGTCGGGCTTGGATTGGTTTTAGGGTTGTTTGTCCGATGAGTAATTCTGCTATCTTGCTTCTTATGATGCTAAAAGATATTGAGACTGATCAACTTAATACTTGGTGTATCGTTTCAGAAATATGGCAGGAGGATCAAGGAACAATCAACCAATCGATCTGCATTCTGCTTGGATGCAGAATGTGATTGAAAGGTAGCAAAAGATGATGGAAGACATGCTGCTAATGCAAGAAAATGCGCAGGCTTAACCTCAGCAAGCTCATGAACCACAAGTTCATCCAAGACAAATCTACTATGAATTCTTAAAGATGGAATTCTCCAAGTTCAGAGGAGGACCTGATGTCATGGAAGCCTAGCATTGGCTGGATGATATTGAGAAGATTTCTCTCACCATGCAAGTTACGGATGGAGATAAGCTGAGATTGGCACTCCATATGCTGAAGGGAGAAGCCAACAACTGGTGGACTAATGCTAAAGCCATGATGGAGACAATGGGAACTGCCCAACTTGGGAGAATTTCAGGCAAACATTTCTGGAGCAATTCTTTCCAACTGCTATGAAGTTTGAAAAGGAGAATGAATTCTTAACTCTCACACAAGGGAGTTTAACTGTGGGCCAATACACGGCCAAATTTGAAGAACTGTACCAATTCTTTGGTTTGGCTGGGTATGTTCCCAATGACAGGTGGAAGACGGACAGGTACAAGTATGGGCTGACAGAAGACATTGCATAGAGTCTAAGTTCTTTTGCGTGTATCAACTACGCATCCATGGTACAATAGGCTCATATTGCTGAGAGCGACTTGAAGAGATTGTATGCAAGCCGAAACACGTTTAGTCAGAACAGGAAGATTGCTGAGTCATCTAACTCTCAGATGGGTCCCAAGCATAATTCCAACAAAGGAAAACAAGTCACATAATCCAATTCCCCGAGGTTCAGTATGTGTTCCAAATGCGGAAGGTATCACCAAGGCAAGTGCCAACTTGGGTCCAATCATTGATATTACTGTGGAGAAGCAGGTCATTATGCTCATGAATGTCCAGCAAGGAAGAGAAACAAGGAGGAACAAGCACACGGACCAGTCTACACTTTGGACGCTCAGAACGTCAAACCTTCAGATAATTTGCTAAGGGGTATGGGATCTCTTTTCTATAACTCTGTTAGTATTTTGTATGATTCAGGTGCAACACATTGTTTTATATCTCAAGTTTGTGTCGATTGGTTGGGATTGTCTTTAACTCCGTTCCCTCAACCAATCTCCATTAAAATTGTTGCTGAGGGTAGTGTTCAGACCCAAGCCTTATGTGAAAACTGTCTTCTATCCATCGGAGATCAAAATTTGGTGGAGGACTTTATTTGTTTACCAATGAAGGGTATGGACGTTGTCCTAGGTATGAGTTGGATGTCTGCCAACCATGAAACCATTGATTGCTTCAATCGGACTATCGGCTTTGCTTCCAAATCAGTGGAGTTACCATCGACCAGTTCCAAAGCAGTATCACATTCACTTCCGCAAGTCATTCTCTATTCCAAAGCGCAAAAGCTTACGTCATGATGTTGTATGCATCGACTGAAATTGTAACACCCCCAAAGCCGCTATTTTCATTTATTGAAATAAGTGTGAGGTTATGAGTAATTGATTAGTTAAATTATATATGTTAACTTAATTAAGTAGTTGTGAGGTGATGGTTATGAATTAAGTAAACTAATTTTGTGATGATTACTTAATTATGTGAGTCATATGATCTAGTGAATTATCGGTTGAGTTATTTGGGGTTTAGACGAGAATCTGAGGACAGGGGTATTTTGGTCATTTCCTAGCATTTAAAACACCTTCAACTCACACTTGTTAAAGACACCCAAATCTCACTTTGTTTCAGCAAAAACTGAAAGTTAATAATAATATAAGCTATAGTTTATTAGGAAAGTGGTGTGTTAGGAGTGGAAGGGTAGCTTAGTCATTTGAACCAAATAAGTGAGGGCAAAATATACTTTTCTAACCCACTTATAACCCTCAGCTGAACTACACCAATCCTCACTCTCATAAGCCATTCCATATTCAGTTTCTGAAATGAGAAAAGAAAGAGAGCTTGAGGGAAAGAGAGAAGGGGAGAGGAAGGAGAAGTGAAGAGAAGCCACTCACTTCTCAATGCATGTTTGAAATTTTAACACCATTGGAATCAGCTCATCACCCTCTTCCTTGTGATACTAATAACATCACCTACATTACCCTCATCTTCTATGTACCATTTTCGCACTTCAAGTTCCATTGAGGAGAAGAGGAGTCTCCTAGCTTGCATGTGGATTCAATGAAGCTCTAAGGGTGGTTTGAAGTACCATATTTCAGTTTGGTGAGTGGATTAACAAGATCAGTACCTTCATTGCGAATCAAACATCCTAGGAGGGATTTCCACTAGCTGGGTATCAAATAAACAAGCTCAATACAAATTCTGCAGAAAACAGTTTTAACACCCTTTGGTGTTTCCTTCGTAATTTACTGTACAGACCTCCGTTTTAGATTATTTTTATTTCTTTGGAAACTAGACACGAAATGCTTCAATTTTAACACAAGAACCATCTTATTTCGGTTATGAATCAGGCACAGTATTGACCCAACCCCCTTGTTTTCGTGATAACTCCCAGAACACTGGTTGCATGCGTTTGAAACTTCAACCCTCAGAAACTAGACAAAATTATCCACACAATAGACACTGGTTTGAGGGGGTTTTAGTTAATAATTGACCTAGATACATTGGTTGCAAATCTGCATACTGATGCTGTGAAAACAGAATCGGAGCTAGAACGTCGGTTCATCAGAAGAAGTGAGTTCTTTACCCGGTTAGGGAAGTTTAATGTCACTGAATTTACATGTTTCGAAACCTATATTTTACCGTTTCCGTTTTAATCGAATCGAGTCAAAAACCGTAATTTCGAACTATCGCATTTTTGGTCATGATTGATTGTTGATGTTAATGGATGGATGATTGTTTGAATTGATTGATGTTTTGTTGATTGTTCTGGACTGGATTTGCTGGTTGTCATATCTATTTTAGGTTACGAAAGTTCTAAAACGTCTCGGCACCGGATTGATAGCGAAACGGCAGAAAATCAAATTTTTTAAAATCAGTTTTCTACACTTCTGCCATTCCTCGTGTCACGACCCGTGGCTGTCTCATCACGACCCCTTCAAATTTTTGTGACGCAAAACCTTATGTAACTCTTCCCGTCGCGATGGAACCCGTTTGCGTCGCGACGTAGTGAAATTTTCAGCAAACGTCATCGATTTTGTTTTCGCGATAACGTTTGATCCGGGAATCCGATTGAGGTATTCTCAGGTGCGTTTGAAAGCTTATCGAAAGGCCTAATCATATGTGTAATTTAAAATGTATTATTACCTGTTTTGAAAGTAATGATTTAATGGAAAAACCGCACTTTTGTAAACGCGAGTGTACACAAGACGAGATAAGACAACAGACCTCGAGTCCCATCATTTCATGTTAAGTTAATGATTGTAAGTCTATATAGCTATATAAAATCTCAATCCATGTAAAACTAATTCAAGACACTTTCCCCTCGAGGAAGGGTAGATGGTATACTTGTAATAATATGAGTATATCGAGGGTGACGATTGTAACACCCCAAAACAATTAATTAGTTGTAACACCCCAAAATAATTAATTAATTGTTTAATTAATTATTTATGGGATTGTGTCATGGGAAAATAAAATAACTATACATGTGTTATTATATGTGAACCTATTGTTGGGGTTAGGGATAGTAAAATGAGAAGTGTTAAGGAAGCCCATGATGTTAAGTCGCATAGGCTAAGAAAAAGCCCAAGAAACTAAGTGAGAGTATAAGAAGGAAATATTAGGTTAAGTTGCTCATTTAGAAGGAAAAACAAAACAAAATAGAAAGTGAGAAGAGAAGAGAGGGCGACGGCTAGCTCAAGGGAAAGAAAAGAGAGAAGGGCGTGATCCACAAGGCAAGAGAGAGAGGGGCGTGAATCAAGAGGAGAGGAGCGCTTGTTGCTGTGGTTCTTTGGGGTTTTCGTGTAAGGGGATCTCGTATTCGGCAAATCTAAGGTAAGGGTGGGGTTCTTCCACTATAATAGGGTATATGATGGGGGTTATGTTGGGAGTTAGGTCCTACGTTGCCTTGGTTGTTTGATGTTCAATTGATGATATTTGATTGTGATTTTGTGGATTGAATTTGGTGTTTGATGATTAATTGCGTGAAATTCTAAAAATTGGGTCCATGGGCGCCATTGTTGTTGCTGTCTTTATTGCTGAAAACGGCGCCATGTGCCTGGGCGCCATGTCTCGCCATGTTGCCTTGATTGTGTGTTGCTGTTTTGGGTGCCCTGCTGCTGGGCGCCGTGCATGTGCGTGTCTTGTGTGTGTTGCTGTTTTAGGCGCCCTGCTGCTGGGTGCCGTGCGTGGTGCTGTGTTGCGTTTTGTGTTGTGTTTGTGCGCTGTAGGTGCCTGGGCGCCAAGGGCGCCAATTCCTGTGCCATGTTGCATTTTCTGTTGTGTTCTGGGTTGCCTGGGTGCCAAGGGCGCCATTTCCTGCAGTGTTGCCTGCTGGGCGCCTCCCTGGGCGCCATTTCCTGCATGATGTTGCCTATGGCCGCCTCCCTGGGCGCCACTTTCTGTGTTGATGTGTTGCTTGCTGGGCGCCTCCCTGGGCGCCGTTTCTTGGGTGTTCCCGTCGCCCGTTGCCTGTTTTATTTTTGCAATATCTTTTGACTCGGGAACCCGATTGAAATGTTTTAAAATGCGTTGGAAAGCTTATTCAGAGGCCTAACTGGATATTCTAATTTTTAGGCAAAGTGAACTATTTTTCTGATGGTGATTGGGCGCCTGGGTGGCTGTCCCGGTGGTTGTTATCATTGGTGTTGAAAATTTGTCATTACTCTCGGTGTTGTAAAAAAAAAATTGTTGCTGTTATGGACGTTGTATATCCATGGGTGTCTTTGGTGTCGGTGTTCTAGGTGATGATTTGTATGATAGGTGATGTTTGGTGTTATCGGTGATGAAGGCTTCGGCCTTAGAGCTATAGGTGATGTCGCTCAAATATAGGTGATGGGTCTATGACCACTTGTTGATATTGGTGTTATTGTGTCACTTCGTTGACCATGATTGTTGATTGTCTCTGGTGCATTGTTCATGGTGTCGCATGCATTTCATTTGCATTATTATGGTGAAGGCTTCGGCCTTGGAGCTATCGATGATGTCGCTCAAATATAAATTTTATCGGTGATGATTGGTACCACATGCATATGCCCGTTGGTGTGGGTTGCATTCATTCATTTACTCATAATTTTGGTGATGAATATTGGTGATGAATATTGGTGATGTTTATCGGTGATGAATATTGGTGATGTTTCTTGGTGATGAATAATGGTGATGTTTCTTGGTGATGTTTATTGGTGATGAATATTGGTGATGTTTATAGGAGATGAATATTGGTGATGAATATTGGTGATGTTTCATGGTGATGAATATGGGTGATGTTTCTTGGTGATGAATATTGGTGATGTTTCTTGGTGATGTTTATTGGTGATGAATATTGGTGATGTTTATAGGAGATGAATATTGGTGATGTTTATTGGTGATGAATATTGGTGATGTTTCTTGGTGATGAATATTGGTGATGTTTCTTTTGGTGATGAATATTGGTGATTGTTGTTTGATGATGTTGTGGAAGGGTAGACATAGTTATCGTAACTGTAGCATATTTCTTATCATACATGCTATTATATTGTTAGATATCTCACCCTTCTGTTTGAATGTTACCCCTATGTTGGTAACGTGCAGGTGATCACGAGTGAAGGCGTATTTACCTTCGCTAGTCGAGTCATATGTCGTCGCTCTGATACGTAGCACTCGGGGGATGAACGCTAGTTTAGGCATTGTGATTACTGTTTGATTTTGGAGTTTTGCAAAGATGTTATAAATATTTTATTCGAATTTTACTTTTATTTCCGCTGCATGGTGAACAAAGTTATTGTTGGCTGAACAGGTGTTTTGGGTTCGTCCCAGTTATAATGTGCTATGTATTCGTACTACCTTAATGATAAATGTTGTTATTGGCGTGTGATGTTATTGGTGTAAATGTGACATCCCTTGTGGGTGTAGTGAAAAGAAAAATGTTTTTGAAACTTTGATATTTTATAAATAATTACCGGGTAGAAAAGGGGTGTTACATTAGTGGTATCAGAGCAATGGTTGGTCCGTCCGGCAAAGTTGTCGAGTCGTTGTGTCGGTTAACGACCAACTGTTGTCTTTTAGTTCTAACCATTATTTGTGTTGTAGTGATGCTTCCGCAGGTAAAGGTAAACCGAAAGTTGCTGATGGTAAGAGAACTAGTGGGGGAGATGCCCCTACTGGTATTGTGTGCTGTATTGTGTTCTATGTGTGAACTCTATGTCTTTTGTGTTTGGTTCTCATTGTTAACCTCCTTGTTGTGTGAACCTTGACTACATTAATATGATCCCCAATGATTTACACCGTGATTTGGCGATCCAAGATTGAAATGTGTACTTGGTGTGCTTGTATGCTTCTAGTAAGTTACTTTGTTGTTGATACTCACATATGTTTTGATTTGCTTAAATTATTTTAATTGATCGACTCTTTTTCCTTAATGAGAATTTTCACAGACCCTTGTTTATTCTATAATCTGTTCATGGTGTGTCTATTATATCTTCCTTGTGTGCAATGTATATCTATTGCTTTATTGTTTGAGACTTTCTTGTTATGTGAACTTTTATTAAGATAGTCTAAGTTTCTATAATTTGGCTAAATTGTTTCTTTATATAACTTGAATTTGTAATATGGATAGATGATTTAAGAACAGGCCGTGTACCAGAATTGTTTCTTTTGAACTCCTGTTAGATTAGTTTTATTTTTGGTGATTCATGTATTATTTTATACACACTTAATTCATTTGAATTAATTTGACTCAATTATTTAGCATTGTATTTTGTATAAAGTATGTTGTTATAACGTGTTTTCATTTATGAATTACTTTATAGCATTGGTTAAATGCCTTATGGGGTTGCATGTTAGTTATTTTGTTTCCCTAGTATGCAATTCCAAGTAAAAAATAGACTTTGCTTCTAGCAATTACAATGGTTGGAAGGTGTTTCTCTGCATTGAGCAAAGAACAACTGAACCATGCAGGAAGCTATGACAATGCGACATTCCATCGAAGGCATCAATCTTTTGCTGGAGGTGTACTGATGGACACTCAAAACTTATGATGCGTACTCTGCTTTAATGAAGCCGAATCATCATCACACTTGTTTGGTTCCTGCGAGGAGACAAAGCAGTGTGGAGCAACAATTTTACTTTGTTGGGGGCGAACGTTGACTTGTAATTTGATGTGGTGTCTGATTTTATGAAGCTTGGTGGATTGATCAAAGGGAAAAGAAGAAAGGGGATCAAACATCTTATTTGGGCTGCTGTGCTTTGGAACATTTGGGCTACTAGAAACAAAGTCTTATTTAAGGTTGAAGTTGTCAACGTAAAATTTATTGTAAATTCTGTAATTTATACTTCTTGGGACTAATTGCCCAATGGTCTTCCTTCTTCTCGTGTAATGTATAACTCAGGTGCGGTACTCTACTCTTTTTCCTCATTGAGTTTTTTTTCGAATGAGTTTTGGCCATTGGAGGTTTTAACGAGGCCTCACATTGTAAGGGGTTGGGCACCCATTGTGTCCCTCTCAATACATTTGCTTATCTAAAAAAATAAATATTCAAAACACGGACACACACCACACACTAAACATTCAGAAATTTAAATAACCGATCCACTGATAACAAACTTATTAAAGATAACATCAAAATATAAGCAATAATAATAGTCTCATCCCATGAAAACAAGGGATTTATTCACCCACTAAAAGTTAAATGAGAATTGATCAGTCTCTTTGCTTGACAAAAGTAATGACTAAATTGATGAATTTGGGGTTAGACTTAGGAAAATCATCCTCCACGAGTTGGGCAAACCTTCGAAACAACTCATCAATAATATGACTCCCAAAATGAGATTCCACCATGGACTCAACCACAGCTCTCGTGGTCCTTGCAATGCGTTCTCCACATCCCACATGCGACTTTGCTTTAGCATCCCACTCAATTTCATGAATTTCATGAGCTTCCATATTGAATGACCCTTCCTTTGCAACTTCTAAAACTATTTCCTCTATGCATGGTGCATAGTAAGGAACGTTAAAAGAGTCCACCTGTTCTTCTTCAATGAGACCCTACCAAAATTAAAATAATAAAATAAATTTTGTTAAAGAGAGTTACACAAAATAAACTAGTACTATTATCCTCAATTAAAAAGAAAACAGAAATGGAACTGTCCATTTCTAATTAGGCGTACATCTGAAACCATGCTCATAAGAGCGAGTGCAACAAATTCTGACTGATAGCAACTTCCGACAGTAGTTGGGTCCAAGGAATCCCTTCCCATAAGAGAGAGGACCATACGTCCCCCAAATACAATCTCTTGAGAACGTGATTTCAGAAATAGTGAAAAGTCATTTTGAAATTGTTGTGAATAAGCTTCTAGTACACATTTGGGACTCGTCTTTGATATGTAGACCTTCCCTTTGTTCAAGCTTCTCCCTGGTTCATTAATCAAACCAGCAGGAACCTACAAATTGACAACAATTATAATAAATAGTTTTGTCGGAAAAAGAAAAAGATAAGTTTGATACATTCACACACCTGAGAAAGCCAGTGGAGACAGGAAGAAGAATGCACAAAGTCGAGGCTCTTCGTAGGAAAGAGCCTACCGTAGAAAGTGCCTGGTACAACATTGATGTAGCAAGACCCAAATTCATGAAATCCATTTTCTTGCTCCATTTTTCTGTAGAAAGATGGCAGCGAAGCAAGTATGTTGTTGAAATCATTGGTGAAAAGATCATTCAAATACACCACCATTTCCGTAGGTGTCTGACGTTCTAAAATACGCGGCAAAGTGGCAATTACAACACCAACCATCTCTGAAATCACCCTTAACGTATTGGGTCCAGAGGAGCAACCCAAGTCCGCAATGCCAATCTTCGTTGGCCAATTAGTGCTTAAAGTTTGCAGAATTGCTTTCTTTGTTGCAGAACTTGTTATAGAGATAATACCGTCCTGCAAAGTTTATACAAAATTTGTCTCTCTTCTTAAATATAAGATTTGATAACAAAAGGATATACAACAAAAACAATATATAAAAATAAAATACTAATCAAATCTTATTCTCATAAAATCCCTTTTGAAGTTGTAGAAGCTGCTAATTAACCTGAATAGTGGAGTTCCTAGCATAGCTAGTTTCCCCGACTCCTTTGTTCATGTGAAGTATTTCCTTAGTTTCCATTTCTCTGTTTCGTAGTATTTCCTTGAGAAAGTTTATTCATTATAAGTTTAAAAATATTCGATGACAGTGTTTTACATTGAAACAAAAGTTAAAAATAGATTATAAAATATCTTTTATTAAATATAGTCGCAAAATCCAAAGTATTAACTAGAAAATGTTTAATTAGATGAAGACAGTATGTTTTACATAGAAACAAAAGGTAAAATTAAATATAAAATGTATCTTTTAATCAATATAGTAGGAAAATCCAAAGTATTAACTAGAAAAAAGTTTAATTAGATGATTCATTTAAAAATACATTGAATTAAGGGGTAAATAGGTTGAGAAAGTTCATTGAATATAAATTTATACACACTACTAAAAAAATTGTTTTTAGAGAGGAATTTTAGAGAGGGATAAATATTCCTCACTATTAGTGAGGGATTTAGTGACGAAAAAATAAATCTAAGGGGGGGCACCTACAGCTTATGTTTGTGACGAATTTAGAGATGAAAAATATTCCTCACTAAAAATTTCGTAACTTTGTGACGAATTTAGAGATGAAAAATATCCCTCATTAAAAATTTCGTAACTAAATTCGTCACAAAATGTTGAAAAGGAATTTAGAGACGCAGTTTGTGAGGAAAAGTGTTCCTCACTAATAGTGAGGAATTCCAAATTCGTCGTTAACTCACTCTGTGCAATTTTTTTGTCACTTAATTAAGTAAAAAAAAAACTCTCGCTCTCGCTCTCACTGAAACCCACCCTCTCGCTAAATCCCTAAATCCCTTCCCCTCTTGCTCTCTTCTCCCCCCCCCCCCCACTGTATTCTTCATCATCGATGACACCGGCGTAGCCTTCCACTCTTGCTCTCTTCTCTCCCCCACAACTTCATACTCACTGAAACCCACCCTCTCGCTAAATCCCTAAATCCCACCGTGAAACCGTAGCCTTCCCCTCTTGCTCTCTTCTCTCCCCCACCGTATTCTTCAAACTCTCAACCTCCTCGTGAAACCCTCCCATTCGCGCCCTCCGAATCACCCTCCTCATCCCATCAAGCCTCCATTCGCGTTTCTCTTCCAACCAGGCTCTGAATCAAAGGTTCTATCTCGCGAAACTTGCAAAGCTAAAGGTAAATCATCCCTTCCATTCGCGTTTTGTTCCCTCTGTTCCCTCTGTTCTTTTTTTTTTGTTCTGCAACTAATTTCTTATTAGATATGGAATGGATGTCATCCTTACTTTTTTTTCCTGAAATAAAATAAATTTTAGTTTCTCTGCACCTTCTTTTTTGAGATCCAATATTCCGCACTTAAACAGATATAAATGTGTTCGAATCTCAAATAATTCAACCAGTTTAACAATGCAATTTCAATATGCAAATAACAATCATTTATCTTTCATGACTTTATCATTTTTGGATGGATGAATAAGATTAAAATGTATATGCACATGGCCGGTTGAACTCTTAGGATGCTTATTCTGGTGTCTATGAAGACAATTTCACTTGCAATATTATTATATAAATAAATTAACTGATTCTGATGTTGTGTTACTTTCTTACTACACAGAAGTTTGGTCTGGCTGAGATTGAAGGATCTGCATATTTAGGAGCAAGTGATTTGGCTCAATGTAGTAAGTACCTTTTACATGCAATGTGCAATATTCAGTTTTGATGTTGTTGTTAAACTAATTCGAGGTTATGTGTCATGATGTTGCTGTGCAGACCAAGAGAACCAAGAAGTTCAATATTGTTGGCAAATACGGTACGTTTTGTTGTTGCTTTTGAATACTTTTGTGTGTCTATATTTATTACTTTTGTGTGTTTATCTTGATTCTAATGATTGTATGTGTGTTAGTTTTGTTATAACTATTCACATGTGAGTTGAGTAAATACCATGAATTTGAGTAAATCCTTTTAATACTAATCTTTCATTGTATCTCTCCACATCCTTGCATTTCACTGTAAAGTATCTTAGGACAATTGAACCTATAGTATCTTTGTGAAACCTTTTCCAGACATACACTTTAAATTTTCATTCTTAGGACGATCATCTAGATTTCATTCTCCTAAGTTTCATCATCAACCTGTGGGCCCTTCAAATGTATTAAATTTTCTTGCTTTGTGTTTCTTCACACTTCCATCAGGCTTGCATTTCACTGTAAAGACCCACAAAATGATACTTGGTGGATGTCTTTACTAACTTGAAGTACTCAATGATGACTTTCCTTTCTTTTCATTGTTTCTTCATATAGTTTTAAAGACTAATAGTTGCTCGTGTAAATAATACATTAGCAATGGAAGTACCCGAGAATAGAAAGTGGATGGATAGAAGACTGGATCAGGACAAGAATATTACAGAAGAATTTAAAGAAGGATGTTTGGGATTTGTCAACTTTGTCTTGGAAAAGGACAAAGAAAAAGACAAAGAGAAGATTGAAAGCGAGGATAACATCGAAAGCCGGGAGATTAGATGTCCATGTAAGATTTGCAAGTGTTTGCGTCATCACCCACCAGACATGGTGATGGTGCATCTATGTAGGAAGGGTTTCATGAGTAATTATTATAATTGGACAAATCATGGCGAACCGATTCCCCCGATTCCCCCAGTGGTTGTCAATCATTCATATTATGGTAGTAGTGGTCGTAGGGATATGTTTGATAATTATGAGCAGTTGGTAATGGATGCCGCGGGACCGGAAATTGGCAACTATCTTGAGCGGGAAGGTCATCATGAAGAAGACACGATGATAGAAGATCCTAATTTAGAAGAACGACAATTCTTTGAATTGTTAAAGGCTGCGCAATCTCCTTTATGGGATGGTTGTGACAGACATTCTGTGTTGTCGGCTTCTTTAGCGGCATTAAGTTTGAAAGCTGACTATGGATTATCTGAGGGATGCTTTAATGGTTGGGTGCAGTTAATGGGAGACACAATGCCTGATGATAATAAAATGCCTAAAAATTTTTACCAGGCAAAAAAGTCACTTGCTGAACTAGGGTTAGCAAGTATGCAAATTGAATGTTGCCCGAATGGATGTATGTTGTATTATAAAGAAGATGAGGTGCTTCAAAGCTGTAAACATTGTGGAGAGCAGCGATATAGACATGTTACCAGACGGGGTAAATTGAAATTGATACCGTTGAAAAGCATGTGGTACTTCCCGCTTGTTCCAAGACTACAACGGTTGTATTCCTCAATGCAAACAGCTCGTGAAATGAGATGGCATCGTGAAAATCAAAGGGAGACAGGTTCTTTATCTCATCCGTCAGATGCAGAAGCTTGGAAACACTTTGATGAAGCATGGCCTACATTTTCTCAAGATCCTCGAAATGTTAGATTAGGCTTGTGCTCCGATGGTTTTGCTCCATTTGACCAAACAGGTAGGAACTATTCTTGCTGGCCTGTTATAGTCACTCCTTATAATTTTCCACCATGGATGTGTATGAGAAGAGAGTTTATGTTCTTAACTCTTATAATTCCGGGCCCCCACAACCCTAAGAAGAAAATTGATGTGTACTTGCGCCCCTTAATTGATGAATTGAAAATTTTATGGGAAAGTGGAGTTATGACATATGATGTGTCCTTGAAGCAAAATTTTTTGATGAAGGCGGCGCTAATGTGGACGATCAACGACTTTCCCGCATATGGGATGTTAAGTGGTTGGATGACAATGGGTAAACTAGGTTGCCCAATTTGTATGGAGCATTCCAAGGCATTTAGCCTCACATATAGTCGAAAGACCTCATGGTTTGATTGTCATCGTCAATTCTTACCACAACATCATCCATATAGGAGGAATAAGACTGTGTTTATAAAAGGTAGGGTTGAAAATTCAGCTCCTCCACAAAGGTTAAGAACCAAATATCCCAGGCTATGGGATAGAGCCATTGGACAAAGCGAAGTATATTTTGGGAATTGCCATATCGGAAAACCCATCTTCTCCCACATGATATTGACGTGATGCACGCTGAAAGAAATGTGTTTCTCAATATTTTGTTCACAGTGATGGATACCAAAGGGAAGACGAAGGACACTTGCAAATCAAGGCAGGACTTGGAAGTACATTGTAAGCACAGCGGACTGGAACTACAACCTAGTACTAATGGAAACTTTGTAAAACCAAAGGCACAATTTACACTTACCAAACAGCAAAGGCTTGGTGTTTGCGAATGGGTGAAAAATCTCAAACTTCCAGATGGTTATGTTTCCAATATGAGTAGATGTGTTGACTTGAGAGAAGCAAAGTTGGTTAACATGAAGAGTCATGATTGCCATGTGTTCATGCAACGCTTGCTTCCAATAGCGTTCAAAGCTTTGCAAAAACCTATATTGAACACACTTACAGAATTTAGTCAATTCTTCCGAGAAATTACTTCATCGTTGTTGAAAGAAGATAAATTGCGCATGTTGGAGGAAAATATCCCAATCATTATGTGCAAATTGGAACAAATATTTCCCCCAAGCTTTTTTGACTCAATGGAACATCTTCCTATTCATTTAGCATATGAAGCAAGAGTTGGCTGTCCCGTTCAATATAGATGGATGTATCCATTTGAAAGGTTAGTTCTTCATCATATAAAAAATCTACCACGTTTCCTTATTTCTCTCCTTTTTCTTTAAGCTTAATCTTGATTTACTCAATAGGTTCATACGATCTTTAAAACAAAAGGTTACAAACCCAGCTTATGTTGAAAGCTCGATTTCTAGAGCATATTTACTGGAGGAGACAGCTACATTTGCTTCATATTATTATCCTCCAACTATTTTATCAAGGAGAACAAGAGTGCCACGAAATGATGATGGAGGAGAAGGTTCTTCTGCAAATGCTCCATTATCAATTTTTAATTATCCAGGTCGCCCGATTGGAAAAGGTGTCACTTCTACTTTGGAGGATAGAGAAATGAAAGCTGCACATTTGTATATTCTTTTAAATTGTCCTGAAGTGGTTCCTTATTTGAAGTAAGTACCTCCGGTTGAAAATATGATAATTATCTTATCTTAGGCCATGTTTAACTCCTTCCTTGTATGTGTAGCATGTACTCAGATTTGTTACGAGAACTAAACCCGGATGTAAACGAAGTCGACCTTGACAGAGAAATATCTTCAAATTTTACCTCATGGTTTAAAACATATGTACGTGAATCTATTAATGTTCAAAATTTGCTGATCTAATTTGTTGAGTTGGAATAAAGAATGTTCTCTAATGTAGGTGCTCGACTCAACAAATGCAGTTGATGATCCGCTTTTAATAAGTTTGGCATGGGGCCCAATTCGAAATGTCATTAGGTGGCCTACTTTTGTTATCAATGGATACAAGTTTATGACAAAGTCTAAAAATGAAGGGATGAGTACAACGAATCACAATGTATGTGTTCGAGGTGGGCAACATGATACAATGGAAAATGATTACTATGGGGTGTTGATTGATATTGTTGAATTGGAGTACACCAATCACCCTACCAAGAAGGTTGTTCTATTTAAATGTGAATGGTTTGATCCTAGTTCCCAGGGGACACAAATAGATAACTATGGAAATGTTCAAATAAAAAAATCACGGAGATATCCAAATTATGATCCTTTTATATTGGCTCAACAAGCAGATCAAGTCTACTTTACATCATTTCCTGAAAGACAACAAGGCTGGTTAAGTGTCATAAGAACCAAGGCGCGCAACATAATTCAATCTGCGGAAAGGAACAAACGTGAAACAAATGATGCATTCCAAGATGATGATGCACAACCGATGCCTATTATTGTTGCAAATGATGATTTTCAGCATAGTCTTGTTGATACTGCTAGTGTGGCGGAGGAAGTACCTATAAGTGTCTTAGAAGAAGAAGAAGAAGAAGAAGAAGAAGAAGAAGAAGAAGAAGAAGAAGAAGAAGAAGAAGAAGAAGAAGAAGAAGAAGAAGAAGAAGAAGAAGAAGAAGAAGAAGAAGAAGAAGAAGAAGAAGAAGAAGAAGAAGAAGAAGAAGAAGAAGAAGAAGAAGAAGAAGAAGAAGAAGAAGAAGAAGAAGAAGATATAGAATTGAAGAAGATATAGAATTCATATCTGAGAGTGAAGAAGAGGAAGATGATGAGGAAGAATTTTATTAGGAGATAGATTCAAACTAAGCTATTCCAATTGAGTCAACAACTTCACTTTGTATTGTTTCTCTTGGTGCTCATTACATGTTTCCACATGATTATCATACACTTAATGTAATTTTGATTATCAATTATTTCTTCACGTGATTATCAAACACATACTGTATTTTTGATTGTTTTCTTTTTTACATTCTCTTAAATACTTGACTAATTATGTATATTCTTTTGACAGATGGCAGATGGTGATAATACAAGGGGTAGCGAAAGAGGTACTAGTAGAGGTAGGGGAAGAGGGAGAGGTAGAGGTACTTTGCCACAACCTACTACTAGCCTACCACCACATTCTTCCACTTCCCAATCACATGTGGCTCCCCATCATCTTCATTCTACACCTAGACCTAATGTTCTTCCCACTAGCCAACAAACACATTCTTTCACTTCCCACACACATGTGGCTCCCCAGCTTCTTCATTCTACACCTAGACCTAATGTTCTTCTCACTTCCCACGACCCGACTAGGAAATCGACATATTCTTCCACTTCCCACACTCATGTGACTCCCCAGCCTTCTCGATCTACACCTAGCCGGCATGTTCCTTCGATTCCCCATGCTCCTATGGCCCACAAACCTCCTCATTCCACACAGGTCAAATATAATTGTACTAGACAACCCACACATCCTTCTACTTCCCACACTCATGTGCCCCCCCCAACATGATCGATTTCCACCTAGTCCTCTTGTTCTTTTGACTTCCCATGCTCCTATTTCCCCAGAACCTACCCAACCTACACCTAGCCCCAATAACTCAACCACACAGAACCAAAATATTCATCCTACACCGCCCCAATCACATTCTCAAGCTGATGTTGCATCTGTTGACACCCCCCAAGTATCATCCCATGTTTATTCATATCCAGAAATTGGGTCTTCCGACAATGATGGGCGTATGTGGATTTGTCCAGGTCCAGGTTACACGTAAGTATTAGTATCTAGTTTTCATGAAATAGTCTACAATAACTTATATGCGTATGACTTACAACTTGTTTAATGTTATTTTACAGTTTTGACCCTCCTATTCAGCCAACCCGTGAAATCACAAAGATAATAAAAAAGAAGTTTGAAGTGTCTTGGATGAATTATGAAAACATGTCTATACATTAGCCCTACATTAATATCACTCACTAATTAGACTATTACATAATTAGCCCTACATTAATACTACATTCCCTCATGTGCTGATTGGTATTGCAGAGGAAGTATAAGTGGCTTCCAGAGCATGATGCAGCAATTAAAAAGACATATGACCATAAAGCCTCTGATGGGTACACAAATGCAATGTATAGAGTACGACGTAAGCTTGATGCAGGGACTTGGATTCCTAAGAAATATCGTGATGAATTGGAGCAAAAGTGGGCTGATGATGATTGGAAAAAAAGAGCAATAATTAACAGCAACAACAGAATATCCTCTGATGGCTCTCTACATACAGGAGGGTCTATTCCGACAACTGAGCATTACAAGAGATTAGTAAGCAAATGAACTATATATAATTTCGTATTTGCTAAGAGTATATTTTAATCGAAACTAATCCAATTATTTTTCAGAAAAATTCCTTGGGTGAGACTCCAACTTGTTGGGACCTGTTTGAGAAGACTCACAAAATGAAAGGTGAGACGCCAAAGTGGGTCTTCACGAAGTCAGAGAAGATTGCTGTAAGTTAAAATTTCTACATTAACGTCCAAATTTAGTTGTTTTATTTGTTGTGAGTTTCTGCATTTATTTGGTCTGATAGTTTCCAATCTGTCGTCAATTACATATTTAAGGTCTGATGGTTTCAGTTTGCTAAAATAAGTATGTGATGAGTAGCCTTCAACTGATCACTGTTTCAGTTTGCTAGTGCAGCTGTAATCTGGTGCAGAATTTAGGTGTTTAGGGTGTTTAGTTCTTGCTAGTGCAGCTGTTTCAGTTTGCTAAAATAAGTATGTGATGAGTTGTTTATGTACACTAAAGCATGTTTGTGAAGATATATATCGTCAATTACATATTTAACTGTCTTCTCTTTTACAATGACTTTTTGCATTTTACAATGAGTTTCTGCATTTATTTGGTGTGATAGTTTCCAATCAAATTTAGCTGTCTTCTCTTTTTTTAGCATTTTTATGTCATCTATTTTTCCTTTTTGTAGATTGATCTGCCTGGAAGTTTATATTCTGTAGTTTATGTAATACTACTGAATGTGTGATCACAAAATGAGTGTATAATGA
Source organism: Astragalus membranaceus (assembly GCA_039519185.1). NCBI lineage: Eukaryota > Viridiplantae > Streptophyta > Magnoliopsida > Fabales > Fabaceae > Astragalus > Astragalus membranaceus. The sequence goes on from CM076846.1 coordinate 25,757,942, forward strand.
TTTTCCTGTATATTATTTTGCTAAGCCATGTCAACAAAATGTGTTTCTGCATTTACAATGAGTTTCTACATTTTACAATGAGTTTCTGCATTTACTAGACATGGTTAAGAAAATTCCTAGCCTTAACATTAACATTGTAAATTTCATTAGTTTTAGAACTCTAAATCAGAACATATATATATTTAACAGCATGTTTAAGAAAATTCCTAGTCTTAACATTAACATTGTAAATTTCATTAGTTATAGTAGAACCTCTCTATTATAAACCAGTTACTACAGTCTTTTCACTCAGAATAATCTGGCAGCATATAAGAATGCTGCAATTCCAAAAATGAAGACATTAACAGACCTAAACCTGGAGAAGTTTAGAGATAAAGTTTATGGTAGATCGATCATCTTGTGTCAGACCAGATATTCCACTAACTAACATTAGTAAACCAAGCCTCACAACTAGATCAATTTGTTCTCCTTTAGTATTTGAATCATCAGGAGAAAATGCCATTGGACTTCCAGTAGTTTTGAGCAGAATATTTCCCCCAGTTCTGAGAGTAATTCAAGGGATCCTTTCTTGGGATGAATTATCCGCCAATACTGAGGAGGAACTCACGTGTTCTTCCCATTCTTTATCTTTAGAATTCTAAATAGATGAAAGCCATCTAAGTGTTGACGTACAGGCATCAGATGGAGATCCATATTTGTTTGCAAAGGCATTTCTAAGGTATTCCAGACCAGCAGGCCCCTTAACCAAAGGCTCCATATATTAGTCTAATCGTGCTTTGCTTATCTCCTTCTTAAGAATCTGTTGAAATAATTCATTATTTTTGTGGGTAAAATTTACCCATATGTAATTGGCATATTGCTTTGCATTGAAAGTATTTGCAAAATCAAAGTGAAAAAAAAAGGAAGGTACGCAACACATAACAAAGATATAATCAGAAAAGGAGAAATTATAGTTAGCTATATTTCAATGATGCCTCTAACATCCATCACACAGGTTGCATGAAGAGAATATAGCAACTACCTATGAAATATTAGAATTTGAATCTACACGTACATACACATACACAATTGCAACCTGGTTCTCTTTTCACTTTTCCCCTAAACTACTAATAAATACAATTGCTTTATAGAACACAACTTAGTAAGCTGTATCTTGAAACAATTATGTACTTATAGCTAGAATCTATGGGACGAAACAACAGTATAGGAAAATAATCTGAATTTTACAGTGTAAGGAAAACTGAATGATCCTGGATTTCTCTAAATTAAGACAATAAGACCAATAAAATAAGGAAATAAAGTAGCAACAAAAATAGGAAACTCCAATGTAACATAACAAAATGCACAGTGAATTTACAAGTTTACATGTAGACTATTTCCACGATAGAATTCCAGTCGATGGCTATGCTTTAAAAAGTAATAAGTAAATCATGTCCAGATGAACATGATTTAAATCTGATGTTAAGGCTAGGAATTTTCTGCATTTTCTTAATGATTTTAGGCTTGACTTATAGGTCTTTTGGTGTTTTTTTTGGTTGAAAATTATGTTTCAATTGGTATTCCATGTCAGTCATTTGTGTAAATATTTGCAGTTGCCTCACTTTACATCTTCATTGTATCTTCTGCTTTGACCTTACTTGTGTGTGGCTGAAAGGATTGATGCTTGGGAGTTTTCTTTCTAAAACTATTGATCTTGCAGTCTATAAGTTGCAGAAGTTAGGTGTTTAGTTTCTAAACTATTGATCTTACAAATGATCTTTTGGATCGTAACGTATATGAAGTTTTCATTATGCAGTTTATGATTAGTTAATTTCCATG